>JAODAL010028766.1:0-52790 GCA_025379985.1 Phyllomedusa bahiana | reverse complement strand
TGGGGGGCCCGGAAATTTGGGGCTAATTCCCGGGCGCTGTTCTATTAATTTTTTGGTTCCACGTCATTCCCCTGGATCTTTTTTTGCCCGTCCTTTGTGAAAGTTTTCCAAAAGTCATTCCCTTGCCGTGACCGCCCTTGTCTTTTCACTCCCAACCTTGCCGCCTCCCCTCCCTTTTCGCCTGTCCACGCCACGAACCATAGCCGCCCCCGACCCTGCCTGCCCACAACGTTTCCCACTACGTTTCTTACCTCGCTGCACCTCGGGCCCTGCAACAAGTCACGGGGGGGTAACGCCCGGGTAGCCCCACGCCGCAGCAAGCCCACCCCTTTGCGGGGGCTCTGGTAAAAAAGGGGGCTATTAGATTCCGTTCCCTGGCGGGGCTTAACTACCATCCCTGGGGGTGGCCAGGGGATCCACACCAAGCCCTTTAAAACAGCTTGGTCAGCCCTTTTGACAGGGTGAAAAAATTTTTGAGACCCCGGGGTTCGCTTTTGACAGGCGTGGCCCCGGGGTTTTCAACCGGCAATCGCATGACAACCCCAGGAAAAGTTAAACAAATTGAACAGGCCCAAAGTTTCTCAAATCTCAAATTGCCCACCACCCCTCAGTGGCCCGCTCAAGCTAAACCCAAGAGAGCTAACCCCACCTGACGATCTGAAAATGAAGTAGGGTAACAATTTTAGAGTTTGTGGGCTTCCCGGGAAAAAATTTTGGACCCAGAGTAATCCCTACATCCCCAAAAATGTTTAAATCAATTCTGGGTCAACCATTAAACACAGAAATAAAATTCGACCGAGCCCATCTGCTTTTCCCCCTCAAAGTCAGACCCCAATCGGCCCAAAGGGACGGGAATGTGAATCCCCCTTTTACCCCCAAAGAGGAATCCACGGGAAAACCCGCCCATGCAAACCATGATTTTTAGGACTCTAAATTGGTCCCCTACCCGGCTCTTTCCAGGCTTCCCACTGGGCCCTGCCACTCATTCCCTTAAGTACCGCCTTTTCCTCGAGGGCGCACCACTCCCCGGTACCCTGCCTCCAAAGACCAACGTTCACTAGACGAGGGGGAGTGCTGAAGACCCTCACTGGCTAGTGGGGTTCAGCTGTTCCCCGCTCGGGAAATGTGGAGGGTTCATTTTTTTTGAATGTTGTTACTCTTTTTTTGTTGGATAAAGATCATCGAACCTAAAATTTACATCTAGGTCCCCATGATCGGGCCCTTTTAAAATTAAAGGGTTTCTCCTACAAAAAAATAAAATTTCAAATTGTAGGGAACACAAAAAAACATTTTCCAAATAATTGCTTTTTTCATCTGTTTTTTTTAAGGGGATACAATAATTTTTCACTCCCTGGCATTTCGTTCCCTCATAACCGACCTGTGACTTTCCCCCCCCGCTGTTTGTTCTATGTGATACAGTGAGGAAGTCCACACAGGGGATGGCGCTCTGTGCTGGGCACAGTAAAAGCTTGTTTATCTAAAGAAACACACTAATTAGGGCTTTTTTTGAGGGATCAGATAAAAATCCAGCTTCGAGCTAATCTGAATGAATTTGCAACGAAAAAACAAGTTGAATACACCCTGGAGCTGTTGCAAATTCAGCATTTTTTAACCAGGAAAATGAAGAGTATTCATTCATGCATCCTAAAATTTGTGGGAGAAACACTTTAAATTCACCTGACTGACCTGTAGTGTCTATCTTATTTGCAATCTTGTTTCGATATGTTGACGCGCTTACCTCGCTTCCTTCGCCTGCCGTTGCTGTCAGCTATCCCAAACCCCCTGGGGGGTTACTTTCCCCCTCCTCTTTTTTTTTTATAGATCCTCTATTGAATCAGGGGATATATCCCCCAATTTCTTTTTTTCCAGCAACAGGGGGCAGCCCCCAAAAATTTCAGGGGCCCCCTACAGCGAAGCACCTGGGCCCCCCCCCCAAACCCCGCCCCCCGAAACCCATCGCCCCGCCCCCACAAAAAAAAAAAAGGCCCCTTTGGACAAAAAGCGCCCCTTTTACCACATAATTTTGGGGCAAAAAAGAACTGTTTTGTGTGTACAATAGCAAGTGAGTCAATTTCTGTCTTCTCACACATCATAGACACAGGGTAAATACTCCATCCATACCCCCCCCACCCACATAAAATCCCCCTCCACCCACTAAAATATCCCCCCACCCACATACAAAATCCTCCCCTCCACCCCAAAAAATTTCCCCCTCCCCCAAACAAAACCCCCCCCCACCCCATACAATACCCCCTCCCCCCAAAACAATTCCTCCCCCCACCCCATACAATATCCCCTCCCCCCCCCTACAAAATCCCCACCGGGGCCCCCTACACACCCCCCCACCCCCCATAACTATCCCCCCCACCACATACAATATCCCCCCGCCCACATACAATATCCCCCTCCGCCCGCAGACAATATCCTCCTCCACCCACATACACTATCCCCCCCCACCCACATAAAAAATTTCCCCCCCACCCACATACAATATCCCCCTCCACCCACATACAATATCCCCCCACCCCTACATATCCCCCTCCACCCACTCAATATCCCCTCCCCCAAACACTATCCCCCTCCCCCCAATCCATCCCCCCCACCCACATACAATCCCCCTCCACCCACTACAAAAGCCCCCCCCCCCACATACACTATCCCCCCCCACCCACATAAATAACCCCCTCCACCCAATACAATACCCCCCCCCCCACTACAATATCCCCCCCCACCCATACAATAACCGCCTCCCCCCACATACAAAATCCGCCCCCCCCAACATACAATACCCCCCCCACCCCATACAATATCCCCCTCACCCCAACAATATCCCCCCCCGCCCACATACAATATCCCCCTCCCCCCACATACAATATCCCCTCCCCCCACAATTTCCCCCCCCCACCCACTACACTTACCCCCTCCCCCCACATACAATATCCCCCTCCACCCCCATACAATATCCCCCTCCACTCACATACATACCCCCCCACCCACAAAAATAACCCCCTCCACCCACAACAAATCCCCACCCACCCACATACAATACCCCCCCCCCCATCCACATAAAATACCCCCCCCCACCAACATACAATATCCCCTCCACCCACATACAATCCCCCCCTCCCCCCACATACAAGCCCCCCTCCACCCACATAAAATCTACCCCTCCACCCACATACAAATCCCCTCCATTTTCCCTTGGTCCCCCTAAACCCACCTTCAAAATAAACCCAGCAAAAAAAAGTGTACCCCCTAACACCATGGGAAAAACCTACAACCCCGCCAATGAGAACATTAGAGGTCAGACCCCAGCTAGGTAAAACCTACAACACCGCATATAAAAACCACATAAGGTCAGACACCAGTTTGGGTCAAATTACGGGAATAAGCACTGATCCATTTGAAGCAAAATAACCCCTGAAATCGGTCCCCCCGGGAAGTCCTATCGGGGATTTCCCTCTCATAGTCGTTCTTATTCCCTTTTTTCGATTGTTCCACACCCCATGATGCTTGCCCCGCCCACAACCACCCTGCAGAATTTACACACAAATATTTAGAATCCTCAGTTTTCAAGCATTTCTTTATTATTCCCACCTCCTAAAAATTTCCGGGGGTGGGAGAGCGGGTACAACCCAACTTAAGGTTAGTATCCTAAGGTTTTTTTGGGGTGGGAAAAGGACTAACCCCCTGGAGAAATGCTACCAGGGGCTGCTCCCCTAACAATTATATTACCAGGTAGGGGGGCAAAGGAAAGGCCCCCGGTAATTAGATGGGCCCCTATTTAGGTGGTAGACCCCCCCCGGATAATTTGGTAGGCCAGCCCCGGGATTGGGGTACCAACCCCGGGGTCCCCTTTAGTTTGTAGGGGGCAGGGCCCTTTTAGAGGTTGGGTTAGAGTTCGGGGCCCCCTTTAAAGAAGGGGTGGTAATCAGGCCCCCTTTTAGATGTAGGCACCAGGGTCCCCTTTTTTATAGCACGCCAGGGCCCCCTTTAGTTATAGGCACGCCGGGGACCCCCTTATGATGGGGCAGGCCAGGGACCCCCTTTAGTTTGGGGCACCCAGGGACCCCCTTTTGATGCAGCCCCAAGGGACCCCTTTAGAAAAGGGGCCGCCCAGGACCCCTTTAGAATGCACCCAAAGGGACCCCCTTTAAAATGGCACGCCGGGGACCCCTTTTAGGATGGGCATCAGGGCCCTTTTTTTTTTATGATAGGCAGCCCCAGGACCCCCTTTAGTGTAGGCAGGGCCAGGACCCCCTTTAGGAAGGCCGCCGGGGGCCCCCCTTTAGTGATAGGCAGCGCCGGGGCCCCCCTTTATGTAGGCACCCCAGGACCCCCTTTAGTGAAAGGCGCGGGGCCCCTTTAGTGAAGCAGCGGGGCCCCCCCTTTATGATAGGCAGCACCGGGGCCCCCCTTTAGTAAAGGGCAGTCGGGCCCCCCTTTAGTAAAGGGCAGGGGGGGCCCCCCCCTTTTATAAAAGGGCGCGCCGGGGCCCCCCCTTTATATAGGCATCAGGGCCCCCTTTAGTGATGGGCAGCACCAGGCCCCCCTTATGATAGGCGCGCCGGGGACCCCCTTTATGAAGGCATCAGGCCCCCTTGTGATAGGCATCAGGGCCCCCTTTAGTGAAAGGGCAGCGCCAGGGACCCCCTTTTATGATAAAATCAGGACCCCCTTTAGTGTGGGCGCGCCAGGGCCCCCCAGTGATGGGCACGCCGGGGCCCCCTTTTTATGTAGGCATTCAGGACCCCCTTTAGTGAAGGCATCGGGGGCCCCCTTTAGTGATAGCAGCCCAGGACCCCTTTTTAGGATACAGTCCCGGGGACCCCCTTTATATAGGCAGTCCCAGGGACCCCTTTAGTGATACGTCAGGCCCCCTTTTTGTGATGGCGTCGGGCCCCCTTTAGTGAAAGGCACGCCAGGGACCCCCCTTTATGAAAAGGGCTCCCGGGGACCCCCTTTATGATAGCATCAGGGCCCCCCTTTTGGGCAGTCGGGGCCCCCTTTTATGATAGGCAAAAACCCAGGCCCCCCATTTGTGATGGGCTTTCGGGCCCCCCCCTTTAGTTTAGGCAGTCCCGGGACCCCCTTGTGATAGGCAGCGCCCTGGGACCCCCTTTATGATAGGCACGGGGGCCCCCCCTTTAGTGATGGCAAAGTCAGGGCCCCCCTTTGGAAGGCAGTAGGGCCCCCCTTTAGTAAGGGCAGTCAGGCCCCCCTTTAAAAAGCATAGGCCCCCCTTAAAGAGATGGCAGAGCCCCCCTTTATGGCAGTCGGGACCCCCCTTTAGTAAAGGGCTCGGGCCCCCCTTTAGTGTGGGCAGTCAGGGCCCCCCCTTGGTAGGCAGGCCATGATTTTTAGTGAGAGTCAGGACCCCCTTTAGTGAAAAAAGGCATCAGGGGCCCCCCCCAAAGGATAGCAGCGCCTGACCCCTTTTAGTGATAGGCATCGGGGCCCCCCCCTTTAAAGGGGGCAGCGGGGCCCCCCTTTATGTGGCACGCCGGGGACCCCCCTTAGAGATAGGCAGCGCAGTCCCCCTTTTAAGGATAGGCAGCCGGGGACCCCCTTAGAGTAGGCAGTCGGGCCCCCCCCTAGTATATTAAAAAAAAAAAAAATAAATATTACCTGACCTCGGTCCCTGCCGCCCGAGTCCCCGCCGGTTTCCGAAACGGGCCCCTGATAGGCGGCGGGGGAAAAGTGAGTCCCGCGCCCCACTAATGGGGGGTCGGGCCGGAGCTAAGGCCTAATGATTAGCCTGAGGCAGATTAGCGGAGCGCAGCGCTATGGCGCTGTCCCCGCTGACCCCCCGCGCACCCCGGATCGGGGACATTTTTCCCCCCGGGGCCCCCCCGGGCCGGCTTGAGCGCTCGGGGACCGGGGCCCGGCGTGCAAACCGGATGCCGGGGGCCCCCAGCACCCTCCCCGGGCCCCCCCGAACTCGGGCCCCCACGGGGGCCGGGAGTTTGGGCCCCCGGGCCCCGCCCCCGTGGGATGGGGGGCCCCGCTTGCCGGGGCCCCTTAACCCCGGCCCCATACGGGGACCGGGGTTTACCCCCTGTATGGCGGCCCTTAAGGGCCTATTTAAAAACAATGCTAACCTTTAGTACCAAAACCCCAATCATTTCCCTTTTTGTCCAGGGTTATTGGAGGACCTCACTTTTTTGCACAAGGGTAAAATTATTAGGTTGTGATTCACTTAACTCTCCCCCCCCCGCGCTTACTCTTTTTTTGGGGTCGTTCGCTACCCACACCGATACTCAAAAAAATTTTAAAACATCTGCACGCATAGCAACTTCTGTTTTTGGGGTTCCTTACACCCTGGTAAAAGAGACTACACTTTCTTTTCCCATCCACCCCAAATTAGGTTGCTTTTGACTATGTTCAATTCACATTCCCTTCCATTGCGGCAGAGGGTAGGATGGGCTCCATTCTCCACCCAATCAGCGCCGGTACATGTGACCAGTCCTTCCGCACTTTAAAGCTCCCCTTTCCCTGCAGCAAACAGTCCTCTTTTGAGGTATATGTGCTTAGGGGGATTACAGCCATTTAGGGTTTCCAAGGCTCATCAACAAACTACGATCCCGGGTTTCTTTTGGACGCCTGAAATTTTCCCTGGGGGAAATACTCACAAACATGGGCACGCTAAAAGGGAATCACGAGTAAACTCATCCCTATTGAAAAAACAAAATTTTAGTGGAGACCCCCCAAAAACACGGTGAAATCCGACCTTAAAAGGCTGACGCACCCCGCCTTTGAATATTTTTTAATTAGGGAGCGTAAACACAACCATATTAAAACTTTTTGCTACGCGATATAGTCGGAGTAATAACTGGAACGATACTGGCCCGAGCCCTTAGGGAAAGAGGTTTTCCCTGTTTACCCCACAGATAAAAAAGTAGAGGGGCAATTAGCCTTTCTCACTGGTGATATAATGGGGGCCTTTGGGTTTATTATTCCAAACCTATATAATTCACCACACGAACACCAATCAACCTTGAAAAAATCAATGGTCGGGGACTATTTCGGAAAACGCACTCCCCTCTCGTCCCCAGACATACACCCCTCTAGAAGACCTTTTTTTAAGGGAGGAGCTTGTTTCACCATATCCCTCCCGGCAGGTAAAACCCCGGGGCCAATGGCTACCACCAAATTTCTACAAGGTTTTTAAAGACACCCGTGCCCCCTTTTGCGGGTTTTTTTAAAATGGGTTCCAGGTCCCCCCCTTTTTGACCCGTTTTTTTTAAGGCCCCAATTTTACAGTAACCCCCCAAAGACGGAAGGACCCGCATTGTGCCAAATTACGACCAATTTCGCTTTTTTAAAGGACACCAAATTGTTGCAAAATTGATTGCTCTAATGCGACTCCCCTTTTGGGTGCTTTAAAAACCCCGGGGCCAGGTGGGCTTTAACCCCCTGGGGAGGCGAATAAACTTTGAAAAAAATTCACTTAATTAACAATATTAAAATTACAATACCCTTGTTCTGCTCTCACTCGACGCAGAAGGCCTTTAACCTGTGGATTGGGCCTTTCCCTTTTGGGTGTCTTGTCTTCCCTTGCCCTTGGCCCCTTCCTTGCAAAAGATTTTTCGTGTTATAAATTCCCCACAGGCTCAGGTTCGATTTAAACCCGGCTCTCCCTCTCCCCCCTTTCGGCTTTGGGAAAAGGGTACCAGGCAGGGATGCCCACCCCCCCGCTCCTATAGCGCTGGTAGGAACATCTAACGGGCCTCTGAGGGATACATTTTTCAGGGAATGCAATGTGGTAACCCATTTTAAGGTTCTGAAATTGCAGAGACTTTTTCTATCGTTTCCAACCCCACCATTTTTTTACCTTCGAATTGAAAATATTGCAGGAATTTGGGATCCTTCAAAACCCATAAATGAATATTAAAAAAGTGGGGCTTTAAAAATCAACCCCTTTAAAGGGCTGAAGGTCGTGAACTAAAACAGCACCCCCCTTCTTTTGGGCCACCCCCTATGCAAATTCGGGCTTTCACCTCCCCTGGCCCTAACAAGGGCCCCTTGCAAATTTTTCCCCTTGCTGCGACTCATCCGGGGGGACCTCTCAAATGGGAAGGGGACTTCTCCGGCGGGCGCATCAATGCCCTGAAAAGAACAACTTGCCCCATCCGACCTATTTCAAGAATTCCATTTTAATCCCAAACTTTTTTTTTCGGCTCTCATAAATCCATTGAAAGATTTGTAGGGGCTGAAAACCCCCCTAATTGAAAAACAAAACGTTAACAGCCCTAAAGCGAAGGGCCTTGCTCACCCAAATTTTCCCAGGCGTATTCCTTGCTGCCTCAGCGTTGGATCCTGGCCTGTTTCCACCAGAAACACTCTAAGCTTTTGGTTCACTTTAATCTGCAATGTATAAATACCCAACCCCACACTACCCCTGGTTAACTTCAGAGCGGTACCCAAAAAAATCTTTAACTTTTTCCCCCGCTACACGATTGTAATATGCCCCTCACAGATCGTACCCCCCTGATGCATAATTTAAAACTGGTGGCCCACTTACTCCCATCACGGGCAACCCAAGCCTCCGAAACACTGAGAGGCTGGTTTTTTTGGTGGTGAGGGGGTTTTTGGTTTATGTGGGATTTCTAAAGGATGGGCAAATTAAATCATACCTGACTCGCTGCATCCCCAGGAAATGTAAGTTTTCTAGTTTTTCCAAGCTAGCTTTTCAGGGAGCCGGAAGAGGGAGCTTTTAAAAATTCTCCTCTATGAATGGAGGGAAAATTTTTTTCCCTTTCCCCTGGGACCCAGTATCTTTAAAAAACAGGGAAATTAAAATTTTAAAATCATCTCCCCCTGGTACAGAGTGCTGGGTCTTTTTTCACACATTCCCCTATTCCAAACCTTTTCTGCGCTGTCTTTTAAAGGGAAAGGGGACAGCTGAATTTGGTGGGGTGTCCTTCCCCACCCTTTCTGGGTCAAGGTAATCGATACATCCCCTTGATTTTGGGGAAGGGGGCAGAATGACCCGGGGCCCTTTCCCCTTTTGTTCGCTTCACAACGTCAGAAAAAAACCCCCTTAAAAGGGTCATTTCCCTTTTTTTTTTTTTTTTTTGTTTAAATGCTCCCAAAAGGGGTTATAAACCTAGTTTTGTTGCGCTCCACCCCCCCCCCCCATTTACAGCCCTGGTTTAGGGAAATTTTATACTGCCCTGTAAAATTGGGAAAGAATTGCGATGGGGAATAAATAGAATCACTCCAATTCTTTAAATTTCTGGAGTGACGGTTAGTTTTTTGGTAAGTCGTCCCCTACCCCCCCTTTAAATAAAAAATTACTGCGACTGGGGTAAGGGCCCCAAGTGAGCTTTCCAGTTCCTTTCCCAAAATTGCCTTGCGACGGTGTAGATAATTTTTAAATTTGGCCTTTGTTTTTCTGACGAGATGGTTCTAGTTTTGTTTGGCCCCCCTCTTTTTTAAAACTTTAATTTTTAATCCCAATATATCACTGCAAATAATAATCCCTTTTTAAAACCCAAAATTTTTTACTAACTTTTTAAAATATTAATATCAAACCCCTATATACTACCACTGCATACCAGTTTGATAAGCATATGTATCCCTTATCATCTAGGTTTTCCCAGGGTGGGTATATGGGGGTTTTTTAATATTAATATTTTAAATAGTCTAGTAAAAGTTTTGTTTTAACGGGTGTTTTTATTTTTTTTGCAGTGATTTTTGGTATAAACCCCCTGTTCATATGGGGAATTTGGGGTATATTTCTTGGCCCCCCCTCTCCCCATTTTGATTGATGTTATTTTTGCCTTGTTTTGATGAAAATTTTTTTTGCTCCTTCGGTCACTTTGATGGGCAAGAATGGACTTCTTCCTATCCCTCGAAGGTTTGGGGGCTCTCCATATTCTTACATGACCTTTCCTGACGTTAGGGTAGATACTACAAAACCTATCCCATTTGTTCTCCTTGTAAGTCTTTTTGCCAAAAGTGAAAGCTTGCACTCCTAAACCCCACGCCCACGGGTTAATTTATACTCCTCACCTTTTTATCTTTCATTTGGTGAAATTTTACCTCAAATCATTAGTTTTATGGTCATTTTATTTTATTCGAATGTAAAACTAAATTTGTTGGTGTTTTTCCCTTTTGTTCCTTACTATGTACAACCTCTTTTTGCTTGAATAAAGCTTTAAATATGGAAAAAAAAAAAATAAAAGCTGCATTTTTGGTACCCCCTAAAAAATCTGTCACTTATTTATCCTGCATGATGAACGCCATGAAAAAAAAAAACATGACAATATTGCGATTTTTGTTCATCCTGCAGCTCATAAAATGAAAAAAAAAAATCATAGTCATATAAACGTCAAAGCTGCACCAAGGAAAACATCAATTCATAATGCAAAATAAAAATAAATAATAATCCCTAACACGCCCTATCAGAAAAAGGTTTGGTTTGAAAAAGCGTGCATAAACCTTGTTTTACATAATAAAAACACTTTTTTTCTTTAAAGCGCTACAACATAAAACAAAACTATATAAATTGGGTATCGCCATAATAGTATCACCCCACAGAATAAAACTAACATGTCATGTATACTTCACCATAAGTACTGTAAAAAAAAAAAAAAAAAAAAAAAAAAAACCCTCCCGGGATTCCCTGCTCCTGCCCCCTTAGAGCGCCACGATTACAAAAGGTCGCGGTTTTACTAAGGGGTTTAAAGGCTATCTTCACCCTGTTTTTTTTACTTCTGTTTACAATGCACCCAAAAAGCTCCCAAAGTACACACTAAATTTTTTCCATAGGGCAACACTATTCAAGGAGACTAAAAAAATTTTTTTTTGTGGGGAAACCAAAGCGGAAAAGTGGGGGGAAGGTGGGGGAGGAATGACTTGAAAGTGCTGTTGAAAAGAATATACCGACCCCCCCAACCCGCCTGTTCTCAATGTATGGGTGAATGTAGGCCGCCATAGGGAGGCCGCAGAGGAAGCTTGTCAGATTCTAGATCATGTTTCTGTGAGGCCCTTGGGTTGGGGTTTTAAAGAGGGGAACAGGTCATGAACAGAAATGATTTTGTTATGGGTAAGGGGGGTTCCAGGCGCACATTTAATCCAGAGAGCACAGGGCAGAAAAGACATACAATGAAAAGTTTAAAATTTAGCAGGTTTCTTGGGGATGTCACGTATTTTGGGGTCATTTAGGACTGACACCTTTGAAACCCAGGTATTAGGGTCCTCTGGGCCCCCACAAGTGTAGATGGAAGCTACTCGAGGTTGGGAGAGGTGGGGGGGGTAGCAGAGTCCCCGGGAGGGAACGGGAGGACAACACATGAAGCGTAGTCCAGAATTTATCCGGTGCTTTTTCTTGTGTCTATCAAATAAAAGACTAGTGCCACTGACCATACCCAAGCCCTCACACTATCTCCGTCGCCCTTTTGTTTCGATGAAAGGGGTATGCTTTG
This sequence comes from Phyllomedusa bahiana, assembly GCA_025379985.1. Classification (NCBI taxonomy): domain Eukaryota; kingdom Metazoa; phylum Chordata; class Amphibia; order Anura; family Hylidae; genus Phyllomedusa; species Phyllomedusa bahiana. The sequence continues at coordinate 41,358 of JAODAL010028766.1, read as the reverse complement.
GTCAGGACTGTACCATGCCCCACCATACTTTTTTCTTTCAATCTTCTGGGAAGGGTTTACTTGGTTTCATCTTTTCAAAGAATGTTCTTCCAGAACGGCCCGGGTTTTTAGATGTTTTTTTTTAAGCAAAGTCCAATTTTGCCTTTTTATTCTTGAGGCTTATGATTTACTTGCACTGGGAGGAACCCTCTGGATTAACAGACGTAGCAAAACTAAACAAACAGTTTTTGACCATGATATCACGGCACGAATGTTATCTAAACTTTTTAAATGCTTTTCAGGGGCCTTTGTTTACAATCAGAGCAAAGAACATAAAATCTGAAAACACGGTCAACCCCTACCTGTACATTGTGTTTCATGCAGTCTTCTCTTTTTGGTAGTTTTGGGATATTGATACACCAAAATCCTGGAGATTATTCAGAGACTATGACGCTCAAAATCCACCCAAATTGAACCAAACGTTGGTCGGCTTTTCATAATACAGATGGGACGTTGACCCAAAACTAAAGCCAAAGCAACTGGGAGTTTATTAAAGCAAAGAAGTAAAAATATTTGGAATGCCCAAAGTCAGCCCCAGATTCACCCAAACTGAGCAGCTTTTACTTTTAAAGATTAAACTTCAGACAAAAAGCCACAAACAAGGGGCAACTGAAGACCGCGCAGAAAAGGCCCGGGCCAAAATTAAAAAGGAGGAAACCCACGTCGGTGTGCCCCATGAATTAAAGACTTCATGCCTCATTGCCAAACAAAGGGTTTTCCACCAAGTATAAAATAAACATTTTATTTACAATTATTTCATTTGTCTAGTTACTTTTGGCCCCTTTGTAAACAGGGGTCATAGTGCATTATCTGTCATGTTGCTGTTAAGGAGCTGAAACTCCTAAACAATTCATCCAATTTAAAATGGGGCCCGTCAAATGAAAAACTGAAAGCGGGGTTTAAAGCCCATGTCCATTATATAACTAAAATTGAATTTTTTTCAGTAAACAGGTACAAAAGAAAATTTGTGCCAATGTCGAAATATATATGGGGCCTAACATAAACCCACATATAATTCAAGGGAACCATGTCCCAAAAGCTTTGCTTTTTTTTTTTTATAACAAGGGACATTCAGAACAAGGGGCCCACCACGCCAGTTTTAAGGCGCATTAAATGAGTGTATAGTGGTCTGAATAATGAAATTGTCAAAAATCTTTAATAGTATACTTTGCATAGTTTTTGACGGCCTAACTAGGTGCATAGCAAAAAGTGACGAAGCATACTCAGCGCCACTTTAGGCCATTCCATGTGTCATGCCGCCGTATTCTGCACCTAGTTTTGGTGAAAGACAGTTCATTTATATAAGAAAGGGCGGGAAAAAAGTTTTTTGGTGCAAAAAACCCAAAAAATGGGGAGCCCTAATGGGACATGTCGCCCATAATCTCCATAGCTGACATTAGATACTCGCACTGCAGAAAATATGGATACCTGTTAACATTCCCCGTCCTTGTCAGGGTTTTCCCTTTTTGGGAAGTGTTTACCCTCTGTGTACTCCAGATGACGGAGCACCCAAGGGTAAAAAAGCAATATGGGTATGACGGGAGGGTACATTATTTTGACACCAAGCAGGAACATTCATCGACAATGGCCCAGGGTGAATCATCCTCAGAGAAGTAACGGGCCGGGGTACAGGGGTATCGGGGGTGCCAAAAAAATTATATAACATATTTGTTCAACCGGTTAAAAAATACGTTGAGTTTGGGGCAAGATCGGAGCGGGGAGTAATAACGGGGCCCCCCCCCCCTTATCTTAATGGACCATTTGCAGTTTTCTTTCGTACATGCTCTATATGTAATAATCGTCAGCCACTATTTTACCAGTTTTTATTCTAATGTGCTTAGTTGTGCAAAAATCATATTATAACTATTTTGGGGGGCGTGGTCTGGACATGGCAGCGTGAGGTCGCATCTCAGCAGGGCTCCGCTGAGAAGTGCTCTATACCGGCTGGCTGGCACTCCTAATCATGGGGAAAACCTCCAAGCGCAAAGGCACTGAGCCCCTGGCTCACCCCTCTTCACCCCAGAGTGACATTGGGGCCTATTTCATACCTCCTGCTTTGAATCGCCCAGCGGACCCGGCCCACGACCCTTTGCAACATGGCAGCGGCCGCACGTGCTCGGAGCCACCGCTCGCTGGAGCGCAACAACTCCCTCAAGACCCGGACCAGGCGTGAACACGGAGGGACTCACCTGACTCCTCGCCTCTCTTGCCTGCAGTCTCTGACCTGCGACCGTCTCGGGCAGCCAGTGAAGAGGTACTACCCCAGGGTATAGTCAGCGCTGCTGTTCCCTGCTCTCCCTCTCTGACTCTGGCGCGACAGGAAGGCGCCGACCAACTGGAGCTGCATTCCTCTGCTGCCCTGAATGCTCTCCCCAGCTTATTTGGGGACTCCATACCCTGCCTCCGACCATTGTCGAGTGCAAGCACAGTCTGCCCGAGATGCCCCTGCAGAGGGATTGGCTCCAGCCTCTTCTCCTCCTCAACAGGATGCAAGTACACAGCAGGGACTGGGGGACAATACATTTCTTATAGACATACATACTGCTCTGCCATACCGCTGCATTAAGGGACCCCTTGCCCCCTTAAAAATTTAACCCCCACCCTTTTTAACCCCTACCCCCCCGTGCCGCAACATGTCATTTGGGGTGCACCTTTCCCCCCTTTACTCAGCTGGATTTTCCCCTCTCTTACCCCAAATAACCCGTCCCTTGTCGGGGCAGTCACAGTTTCGGGGCCCACACCTTTTGGGGGCCCCTCATATTTGGGACTTTTTACTCCCAAAACCGGCGACTTGCCTCAAGCTTTCGTCAAAGCCTGCTTCTCCAATACCCGTACAAGTCATGCCATCCGCTTCTGCCTCCGTAACTACATGGCACGCAACTACATCACTGATGATAATGCCGTCACCGCAGTGGTCTACAGGATCGTTGTTGGATGAACAGCCACAGTCTTTGCATGATAACCGTGGTTTACATACCTCTTCTCCTATATCTCATATTTTGGCCCGTGCGTGGCCAGTGGCTGATACCCACTCACTTAACCCCATCCATGCCTCACCAGTATTGTCAAATGATTATGGCGGGCCCTCAGAAGCACCCCTTCCTTACTCAAAGGCTTCCTCCTCTGCCCGGTTGCCTTATCACGCTTCTTCCCAGTCACCCACTCCGCTACATTCCTCAGATAACAAACCGGTTAGCTTGGCCGACTTATGACAACTAGCTGAATCATTACCGTCCAAAACAGATATCTCTCAACTAGCTCGGCAGATCATTGAGGAATGTAAACAGGTATTTGCGGTGTTCCGAGCGGAGCTAGCGGACTTAAACTCCAAAGTGTCTACTCTTGATAAAACCCAGGAATCAGCCACGGCCTCAATTCAAGCTTTGCCATCTACCACAGGCCAACAGTCCACCCAGATCTTTGCACTTCAACAGCAACTGGACGACCTGGAAAATAGGAGTCGCCAAAATTTAATTTTTAGGCCCGGGGGTCCCCCCGGAAACGGTCCCCCCCTCTTGATACCCCACCTTTTGGGCTAAAATTTCTTCAATTTTCCTTTGGGGCCCCCCCCAAAACCCACAAAATATTGAGTTGGACAAGCCCCATGGGGCATTGCGCCCTCCCAATCGGGATCCAAACCCCCCCCAGAGATTTTATTTTTTGAACCCAATTTCTCCCAAAACTTAAGGAAACTTTTTGGGGAAAGTCTCGTCACGACAGGGTTTTTTTTTTTTTTATGAAGATTCTCCCTTCTTCTTTTTGCGGACCTTTCCAGACAAAAAATTACCCAAAGGCCCTGCCTTAAAGCCCCTATTACTTCTTCTCAAGAACGGAAACTTTATTATAACTATTTTGTGAAAAAACAATTTTAAATTTGCGTTCACCCAGTTTTTGGGTAGGGGGAAAAAAAAGTATTTTTTATTACTGTTTTGGATTTTTTTGGGGTTTATTTCATGGTTTTTATTGAACTTTTACTTTTATTTATTTTGAGTTTTAAAATTGGGGGTGTTTGTTCTAAGTGGGATGTACAGATGTAGAAAATTGAACTGTGCAAATCCGGGCCCTGCAAGTGGATTTGTGGTCCCCGAGTAGGTTGGTGTGACCTACCCCAAAAAATACCAAAAAAAAAATGGGAAAAAAAAACTAAAATAAAACCCAAGAAACATGGCCTTACTCATGCTAGAAAAAGCAAAGAGGGAGCCCAAAAAACAAAAGCACAGAGGCCGCAAAAAACCCCCAACTATTAGGGGAAAAATAAAAACCCAGGTCCCAGCTGATGGGTGGTTTTCCCCCATTAATCTCCCACTAGGTGGAATGAAAGCTGCCCCTTTAAAATTGAATCTATCACCATAGCATGAAAAAAAAGAAAAAAAGCCGCATTAAACCAAATACGTTGGGGAAACCTATAAAAGAAAAAAAAATTTCCCGAAAGCCAGCCGCTCCCCACCCCCTTCCTTGCCTGGGGGGGGGCTGCTGGTATTCTATTTTGGCACCCCACCCCCAAAACTGGGGGAAAGGGAAAAAAAAAAAAAAACTTTTTTCACATACTGGAACAATATCAAAATGAAGGTTTTGGTTAACATAAGGGCCCACTATATTGAAAAGCCCCCAAAAGCCCCCTAAAGGGGCTCCTCATCATTGGAGGTCCCTACACCCCTTAAAATCAAAAAATTACCCAGAAAAAATGGGAAAAAATTCCCCCAAAAAACCAGAAACATGGCCTTACCCCACTGCTAGAAAAAGTGAGAGGGAGCCCTAAACACAGAACAAAAGGCAGCAAAAACCCCCCATCCCAAATTAGAGAAAAATATCCCAAAGGTGCAGTGATGGGGGGTTTTCCCAAATTAATCCCCCCCACAAAGGTGGAATAAAAATTTGCACCTAAATTGAAAATTATTCACATAGCATAAAAAAAGGGAAAAAAAGCCGCAATTTACCATACTTTGGGGAAACTAAAACAGATACAAAAATACCCGTAAACCCAGCCGCTCGCACCCCTTTCCCATGCCTGGGGGGGGCGGCTGTTTGGTATTTTTACTTGCACCAGTCCCCAGTACGTTAGGGGGGGAAAAAAAAAAAAAAAAAAAAAACTATTTTCCCCTTTACGGGAAACAATATCAAATATGAGGTTTTGGGTTAAAAAAAATGGCCACTTTATTTTTTTAAGCCCTCCAACCCCCCAAAAGGGCTCCTCATCTTTTGGAGGCCCCTAAAACCCCTTAAAAAAATCACAAAAAAACCCCGAAAAAGGGGAAAAAATTCCCTCAAAAACCAGAAACATGGCCATCTCATTTGCTAAAAAAAAGCTGAGATGAGTCAAAACATTTTTGTTTTCTGTATATTTTCCCAACTTTATGGTACTGCGGCTTTTTATTTTTTTTGAAATGCTGATGTGAAAAGTGCCCAATTTAAGGTTTGCAGCTTTCTTTAAAAACCAAGTGGAGGGGATTTAAGGGGTTAAAACCCATCACGCCCCGGGTATATTTTTTCAAATTTTGAAGGGGGGGGTTTTTGGTGCCCCTCTGTGCTGTGTTTAGACTAAACTCGCTTTATTCTGGGCAGTGGTAGGGAAAAGTTTCGGGTTTTTTTTAGAAAATTTTTTTCCATTTTCTTTGTATTTTGTTTTTTTAAAGGGGAGTGTAGGGACCCCCCAATATTGAGGGAGCCTTGATGGGGTTGGAGGTTTTACAATATAGTGGCCATTTTTTTAAACCCAATTTCCCCTCATTTTTTGATTTTGTTCCAGTATGTGAAAATTTTTTTTTTTTTTTTTTCCTTTCCCAACAGTAGGGGGACTGTATCAAGTAGAAAAACCAGCAGCCGCCCCCCCCCCCCCCCCCCAGGAAGGGAAAGGTGTGCGCGGGGCGGCTGGTTTCAAAGGGTTTTTTTGTATCGTATATTTCCCCCAAACCCTTTGGTACTGCGGCTTTTTTACTTTTTTGCATGCTATGTAAATGGAGGGTCTTTTTTAATTTGCAGTTTCTTTCCACCATTTGGAGAGTTTAAAAGGGGTTAACCCCCCATCAGCTGCCCCGGGTTTTTTTTTCTTAATTTTAGGGGGGGTTTGTTTTCCCTTGTGCTGTTTTTAAATTTAAATCTCAGTTTTTTCCCTAGCATTTGAGAAAGGCCATGTTTCTGGTTTTTTTGACCTACCCCCGGACGGAGTCAAAGGGGTTTTCCCCGGGTTCTTTCCCGGGCCCCCCCGCCACAAAAGGTTGGGTTTAAAAAATTTGCTGGGGAACCCCACCAGGCTTCCCCCCCGCGGGGTTTCCTCAGGGGTGACACCCAAACGAGGGGGGTAGTGTGGTACGATGGTGTTTGCAAGGAATGTGGGGAACAGGTCACAGCAGTAGGTCAGGACAGGCAGCGTTCAGTCAAGGTCAGGTTCAGGCAGGCGGCAAACAAGGCAGGGTCAGGAACGTAGCAAGGTCCATATCAGGAGACCAATCAGAAAAAAATATGCAGAAATGGAGATTTAGTAAAGGGACGGATCCCAAATTTAACTGGGAAAAGGGTTTTTGCGGGGAAGGGAAAACCCCTTTATAAAGCCCAGGGTTCCGGGGTTGGATGGCTGGAGAAAAAATTAGAATGACTGGCCTTAAAATTAAAGGGAAAAACCCCGGCCCCCAATGGGTGACCAAAATTTAACTGTAGATAGAGGATGCAGAAGGAGGAAGAGGCAATGGAATGGGAGCCGGCCAAACACAGGGTGGAGCGGGGACAGGTGAGTAACCAAGTGGGGGAATTGGAGGGGGATGCAACCCGGGGAACCGACCCCCAGCCAGGGCCCACAAACCCCAGGGGCCCAGAACATAGGTGCGACCGCAGACCAACTGTGAGACCATGGCGCATGCCGTTATAACAGATAACGTACTAGGTTATGATGGCACAGAATGTTATTTTAACTTGTTCACTACTTTTCACTTGCTAGGGAGCCAGGACTGGGAGTATGTGCTGCTACAGTACCCCTCTTTTAAGGGCTCTCTTCTTGTGCAAATGGAGCTTGTGAAACTGTTGTATTAGTGCAGGAGCATTGATATATACTTGTAGCTACCAGAATCTCTCCTCAGGGTCATAGCCCTTCCAATCTATGAGGTAATAGATCTTGAATATGGAATACTTCATATCCAGGATCTCCTTAGCCTCATATGAGTATTTGGTACTAGCAGGCGTGGAAGGAGAGGCGGCAGACAAGGCCGGGTCAGGAATGTAGCAGAGGTCAGTATCAGGGGATCAGTCGGAAAAGAATGAGCAGAAATGGCCGACTCGGACACCAATAACTAGGCAAAGGTTGCTGGGAAGGGAATCCCTATAAAGCCCATGGTTCCAGGTGGTTGGATGGGGAAGAATAGAATGGCGCGTGGCTCTTTAAATCAAGCGCCCATAGTGACCAAAAGGTTAACTGTGGACAGAAGAAGCAGCAGGAGGAAGAGGCAATGGAATGGGAGCCGGCCAAACACAGGGTGGAGCGGGGACAGGTGAGTAAACGAGTGGAGGACTTGGAGAGGTTGCAACCATGGACCCACACCCAGACCATGGCGTGACCCACCATAGGGGACAGGTGAGTAAACAAGTGGAGGACTTGGAGAGGATGCAACCATGGACCCACACCCAGACCATGGTGCGTCCCACCATAGAGCCTGGAAAATAGGTGCAACGGCAGACCGGCTGTTGGACCGTGGCGCGTGCCGTTACAATATGACAGATAACGCACTATGTTATCATGACAAAGAATGTTATTTCAACTTTTTCACTGCTTTTCACTTGCCGTAGTTTTCTTATAAAATCAAATATAACGGTCATACTGAACTCTGCTACCTTTGTACATGGCCGCTTCCCTTTCATTTGTTATCTTATACATATACAGTATATGTGCCGTTTTGTTCATTGTCATTGTACTTGACTAAGACCCCAGTTCAGCAACACATGTACTTTTTCACTTAGGAATAAAGGACCCATTTCCTTTGCTTGAGATTTTCATTTTTGGGGCTCAGGAGCAGGGACAACCATAACTGCCTTCTTTCTTGATTTGTCATTCTAGATAGAAATCTCAAGTCTGCCTTATTCATCCTGAGTTTCTTCTGCACTTGAAATGTTAAATTTGCTGTCATTTCAAACGATCTCTTTAGGCAATAAAGACTTTTTCATCTGATGAATGACCAGACTCCCATTCCCGCTTCACAAACCAACCTATATTTTTCATGATCGTCAGTCTACATGTAGATGAGATCTTCACCCCACATCAGTGAAAATTATTTTATGTGTAATTAGACTTCATATTTTGCTTTTTCTAGTTCGTCCAGGGGTGAAGGTCTCAGGTCGGGAATCAGACGGGGTCACCAAGCTGCACTGTCAGGTGTATGGATTTCACCCCCGAGCTGTGGATGTGAAGTGGATGAAGAACGGGATAGACCAGGTTCCCTACTATGAGACCACACATGTCCTCCCCAATCCTGACGGCACCTATCAGATCAGGGTCACTGTGGAAGTGATACTCAAAGAGGGTGACAGTTACTCCTGTTATGTGGATCACAGCAGCCTGGAGGAGCCTCTGCTGGTGAGATGGGGTGAGTGTTGTCCTTATGGTCTATATGTCAAAAGGTAGAATCTTTCCTTCTTAATTCTTTTTGGGTTGCTTTATGTTACATAACTTCTTCTTCTTCATGTTGGATTTCCACCCAAAAAGAAAAAAATACTATATATTAGTAAAGCAGAAATTCGAGCATCAGCTACAGGTTGTTTTTATGTTTAATTTATTGGTGAGATATTGGAATTTTCCTTTTTTATTTTGGTGGCCAGTTTTGCAAGACTGATGCCCGGATGTGCAGCCATATTGGTTGTCATCAATTAGCTTCTCACTAACTGAGTATTAAAATGTAATTTTTCCTTATCACATGTTTTCTTTGTTCTTGCTTCTTAGAACCCCAGGAGGGCTCCCACCGGGCTTTGATCATTGGTGCAGTCACCGCTGTTCTTGTTCTCACATTTGTCACTGTTGGAGTCATTATATACAGAAGTAAGTGCCAGGAATAAAGGACTTGTGCAGTCTGACTAAAAGGGTTTTAGGTGTTTCACCTTTGGGAACTCACATAATTAACACAGGTTAGAAAAAGCCAAGGCAGTGCAGTAGTTGTGTAATGCCCTAAAAATCATCTCCACTGGGGGCCCCCCAAAGAATCAACCCCTGTGGGCCCCAAGCGAAATCACTGGGGGCCCCCCAAGAATAAACTCCATTTGGGGGCCCCAAGAATCAACTCCACTGGGGGGGCCCCAAAAAGGGAACTCCTGGGAGCCCCAAAATAATCAACCCATTAAGGGGCCCCCAAAATAACTCCACTGGGGCCCCCCAAAAATCAACCCCAGGTGGCCCCCAAGAATCAACCACTGGGGCCCCCCAAGAATCAACTCCACTGGTGGTCCCAAGAGGGAACCCCATGGGGGCCCCCCAAAAGGGAACGTATGGGGCCCCCCAAAAATCAACTCCACGGTGGGGCCGAAAGAATCAACTCCCTGGTGCCCCCCCAAAAATCAGCTCCTATGAGGGGCCCCCAAGAAGGAACTCCACGGGTGGGCCCCAAAAAGGGAAAACTCCCGTGGGCCCCAAGAAGGAACTCTACTGGTAGGCCAAAGAGTCAGCTTTACTGGTGGGCCCTTGGCACCTCAGTTAGACACTGAATGAACATTCAGACTAACTGCTCCCTCTTTAGAGGTTTTCTGGGAATGAGCAAATGTAGTTATAAGACCTATAACATTTTTACTTTTCAGTTAGCAGATATGAATAAGGGCTTGTTTTTTGCGGGATGACTTTTAGTTCTTATTGGCACCATTTTGAGGTACACAAGACTTTTGATTCACTCTATATTATGTTTTTTGGGGAAGAATTTTAATTTTTAATTGATTTTTCTATGCTGTTTACCATGTAAGCTACACTACTCACAAAAAGTTCGAGATATTTGGCTTTTGATTGAAATTTCCGGATGAACATAGAATTTCCTGAATTTTTTTTTTAAATGAACTAAATGAGCTGATCTCTTGCTTTTACATCCAACTGTTCAATGTTTCATTACTTTTCGCACATCTTGCAGATCTTTAAAAAGGAGCTTGATGGCAAAATTCCCAACAGATGTTTGATCCCTGAATAGCCCAATACATTTTGGGGATCAATATGAATTAGGAATTAGACAGTCCTCCTCATCCTGCTGTTCACATTGTGACATCATGAGACCAAGACAACACCTTTCAATTCATCAACAGTACCTCGCTATTACCAGGCTTCAAGCAGGATGCTCTCAGACGGAAGTGGCCACTGAGCTTAGAGTGTGACAGAGTGTCAGCAGCAGGTTGTGTCAGAGATACAGAGAGACTCAAAGAGGCACAGAAAGGCAAAGAAGTGGACGTCCTTTGGCACCATCACCCACTAACGACCGCTTCATTGTAACCAATGCCCTGTGGAGCCAGATGATGAATGCAGCACAACTCCAGGCACGTTTAAGGGAGAAGTACCAAGTGTCACATCAGACCATGTGTAATATCAGCATGGTCTGCGTGCTAGATGACCTGACCACATCACTAGGCACAGGCATCATTGTCTGGGTCAGGGAGCATCTACGCTGGATGAGACGAGCCTTTGGTGGTGGTGGTGTTAGTGAGGACAGGTTTGTCTAGTTAATACAGAACTGCCCTATACTCTGTGAATAGTAAAGTGACAGCCTTTACTACCATAATAACCTCATTAATCCAGTCATTGCGCCTCTGCATGAACAACACAGGGCTCATTTCATCTTCTTGGACTCCAATGCTCCAGCTCATCGAAGTTGCATCATTAGGGAGCGGCTGTCAGAAACTTGGGTATCTCAGATGGAGCAGCTGCACTTTCTCCAGACCCAAACCCCCTAGATCAGCTGAGTCGCTGTGTTCAAGCTCCTAACTCTGCACCCTTGAGTGGGACACCATCCAAAAAGAGCAAGATGCCATGTCTCAGCAGTCAATAACTCCACTTGTGACCAGCATGAGACGTCATGGTCAAGCTGTAATTAATGCTCAAGGCCACAGGACATGTTATGGAGACATTGACATTTTTGATGGTGTATACCCTGCACTATTCCTCACTTTTGTTTCATTAAATGATTTGAGATGAAAAAATCCACATTGATACGACTTAAAGAGAACCTGTCACATAGATTATGCCCCCTTGCTGAGGACAGCACAAGCTAGTGTCAGACCTGCTGTTTCCAGCGCTGTGTCCCTTATTCTGTAAGATGCTGGAGTTTTCGAGTATTTAGTGCTCAAACCTGCAGTTTTCAGCCAAAGAGTCATTCATTTAAAACCCCGCCCACCTGAGGCTAGCCCCGCCCACCTCAACTGATAAACCTATTACTTTGAATCAGTAGAAACGGGAATAACTGTCAGTGGACGGGGCTAGCTGACAGTTATTCCCGTTTCTACCTATTGAAAGTAAGGCTATGTTCACACGGGTTAACTGCCTTTTGGCTGGGGGCGGGGAGGGAGCGGGGGGCCGGCACTTCGCCGGCCCATAAACTATCATTACTAGCGGCGCGTATACGCCGCTAGAAAATGACATGTCAATTACCTCCCCCCGCGGCGTATTCGCCGAGCAGGGAGAGGAGACGTAATCCATAGTTCTCTATGAGAACTGTGGCGTACCGTAATGACCAGGACGTTTTCAGCCCGTAATAGGCGCACTCCGGCACGTAATTACGGACCGAAATACGGCCCATTTTAAGCCGTGTGAACATGGCCTAATAGGTTTATCAGCTATAAACTAGGTGAAATCATTAGCATGCAATTACTCTACAATTTTCTGCAGCTAATTCCATCTCTTCTGCTTATTTCAGAAAAGAAGAAGGATTACACAGCGGCCGGAAGTGAGTATTCCGCTCTGTACTCTGTAGCTCTGCTCCTGGGGGTCACTGTTTGTCATATAAACTTATCTTATATGTCGGAGGGAATGTGTTGAGTATTAATATCATACCTCCCAACTTTTAGAGGTTGCAAAGAGGGACACATCAGGCCACACCTCTAACCGCGGCCAAACAAATGACATACCACCAAGACACGCCTCTAACCACGCCCAAACACATACCTGCCAACTTTTTAGATAGCCCAAAAGAGACACATTGTAACCAATGATGCAATATTAAGTAAGTTGTTATGTAATGTACAGCAAGGAAGCAATCAGATACTTTTTAAAGCAAGATAGTCAGTTTAATGACGCAAATCTGTTTCCTAAATGAAAAAGAGGGACATTTATAGAGCAAAGAGGGACAAGGGTTAAAAATAGGGACTGTCCTTCCAAAATAGGGACACTTGGGATGTAAGCAGTACTATTATAATTATACTCAAGCAGGTTGTGTCTGTGATGTGTGCATACAGCAGTAAATAGTCCAGAACACACAGTACTTTGATATTGAGTTATAAGGACTTCAAGAAATTGAAAGAATGTAGATTAGTGTACAAACAGGATAGCTAGAGATCTTCTGTACTGCACCACAGCTCTGCTCCACTGCTGCTGTCTGATGCCCAATTAAAAGGATGTTCCCCACCAAAAGGACCTCTTTGTATTGGCATTTTTGATATAAGATACCTATTAAATCTGGATAGGTGTTTGGTCCCCACCCAACCTGAAAAATCCCCACCGCCCACCGCCACACTTCCCCACCACCATCACACTCTTACCTGCACCACCCCACCTCCACTCCCCCAACCCGCCCCTCGCCTCCCTAGCCCCCGCACCCTACCTCCCAACAACCTCCACCCCACATACCCCCATCCACAACCACACATCCATCCCCACCGCCCAGAAACCCCCCAACGATCCCCATAATGACCCTCCCCGCCCCCCCATTCCTCTAACTCACCCACTCTCCCTTTCCCCTAACCCAACTAAAAATTCGTAGATGCTCCTTCACAAAAGTTGACAGAACATACTGGATGATCTGGTTGCTTTCATAACTATCTCCTCTGTTCCTTTGAGATTCTGAGTACAATTCAAAACAATTCTCGCCAACTGTACTAGAGGAACTCCCATAGAAAAAATGGAAAAACAACCAGAGCGCTCCCCTGTACTGGGAACACTTCCATATAACAGAATCGGAGAAACACAGCGCTCCCACTAGTACTGGCAACTATCCATAGAACAGAACAGTAGAGAACACAGCACTCACCCTTTACTGGGAACTCCCCTGACCAGAATGAGAACACAGCGCACCCCCCAGTACTGAGGGAAACTCCCAAAGAACAAAATGGAGAATCCACCAGTGACATCCCCCTGATAACTGGGGAAGACCTCCCCTCAGAACAGAATGGAGACATCAGCGCTGCCCTGTACACAATAACTCCCATACGAACTAGACTGGAACTAGAACACTAGTGCTCCCCCTGTACGAGCGAACGAGAATCCCATAGAACAGACTGGAGCGAGAACACCAGCGCTCCCTCTTAACAGGGACCCAACGCCCCCATTTAGTGGAGAATGGAGCATAAACAGCAATCTCCCCTGTACTGGAACGTTTCCAAAGAACATGAATGGAGAACACAGCGCTCCCGCTGTTACTAGGAAAACTCCTGTAGAAACAATTAAATTGCGGAAAAACATCAGTGCTCCACCCTGTAACACAGGGGAACACGCTCCCATACGAAACCACTATAAAAGGAGAACGCAGCCGCTCACCCATCGTATCGTGGGATAAAACTCCCTCTAATAGAAACAAATGGAGAGAACAACAGCAGTCATCCCCCCTGGTAACTGGGAAATCCTCTCTCCTAATAGAACCAGAATGTACAACGCAGCGCTCCCCCACTGTAACTGGCGCACACAGTTCTGTTGATCATAGAATGACTCAAGTATCCATCCATTCTGACTGATACATCTAATCTTCTGAGCGTGCACTGTCCTGATGATATAGAGTGCGAAGTTCTGGGCTTATATGATGACATATCCTACAACGAAATAATACCTCAAACAGTCTAAATGGCTAGGAGGGCACAGCTCCCTATTTAACAGAGTGGCGTATAGTAACATAGTGAGGACTCTGCTGCAACTCCTTCATGGACTCTGTACAGTATAACTTTATTCTTATCTAGCTATAGAATCTGACGATCATAAAACCTTTATAGGAATACCAACTAAACAGTTGAAATAGACTCACATTACCCTACTTGAGTATTCTGAAAATCGATGACCCTACAGTGTTGAGTTCAACATATCTTATTTCAACACAATAAATTTATTTAAAAAAGTTTTTAGAGAGTACAACCACCCTCAACTCACTACACCCTAAAAACAAACCAATTAGATATTAGAAACGAGCTCTCTTAATTTAATCTCGTTTTCAAATTCTCAGTATTCTTTATTTTATTTTTATTTATCTTTTATTTTTTTTTTGCTTTTCTCTTTTCCTTAAGGGGCCGAGTGTTCACACGCTTTAATTCCCCGAACGGATCTTAGTTAGCGCACCGCGTATTGAGCGCCACAAATCCGCCGCTTTATCAAGGGGCATGAGGACGGGGCGGGCGGCCAGGAGCGTACAAGCGGGGGCCAGCCGCCCCCGGCTCCCATAAGACAACTGCTTGCGTTTTTAGCTGATGGCGCGTACACGCGCCCGTAAATAATGAGTTCATGTCACTTTCTCCCCCCCACACCGGCCGGATTTTGCCCGCAAGCGGGAGGAGCGACGGAATCCAATCGGTTCACTTCCTAAGAGATGACAGTGGAATTAACCGCGAACACTGACACCTACGACTGGACTTTGGCGCGAATGAAGCGCAAATCCGGCCGCCGGAGTACGGTACGTCCAATCCGCGGAGAAAAAGCCGTAGCTGAACGTGGTCCATAAAGAAATAACATCATACAAGTAATCCTGTACTAGCAGAGAAGTCGGTGTTTTCCATATAAAACTTTCAAGAGTGAAAAAAAATCTAAACATCAATACACCTGTTAGAAACAAAAAATCTTTGGTATGTTTTTTTTCAATGCAGTTTTTTTTGTTATTGAAAATGACAAATCTTTTCATATTTTCCCAGCTTCGGACACAACACGAGATGCTAACGAACCAGTCACTACTTAAATGTAAGATACCCTCGTAACACATGAGCATTAGACCTAAAGAGAACCTGAAACAATATAAATTAGTCGCCAATTATGAGAAATAATATAGTATGTCCACATGAGCAGGAGAACTCGATTATGAGAACAAACAAGAACAGGGCAACACATAGGTCTTAACAAAGAAAAATAAAGTTAATGGTGAAGTATGCGGATATAATGGATGTGAGTTTAATGCCTTGATACACATCTATCACAGTATTATTCCTTTCCCTCCCACCCTTCCAGTAGTCACCCTCTTTATGGGTAACTATCAATGTAGCCTTACCAAGCAAACGCACACTGGTCCCAGAAGCACATCCAGTGCCACAAACCAGAAATAATGTCACCAGTAATCTGACTTCCGTACACGTATCTCCTGTAGTTGGTTAATACTTAGATAACTTTCTGCTACCTCCATAACTCTACTGATACAATAGGTACACATGATATGACCACTTCTGAGATTGTAAATATACTCCAGACTGCTCCGTAGGCACCCATCACACCAAGTAGGTTAGCAAAGAGGTCGGCAGTCGACATCCGTTCTTCTCCAGGTGCCCCCATACACAAGAAGGAGTCTTAAGCAGATGTACATGTGACATCTTGTATCCCTGGCCTCCAATGGCCCCCATACACATAGTTTAGCAGAGGTGCAGTTGACATCCGTCTCCCCTGCGGCCCCATCACATCAGATACGGGTTAGCTGAGCTGGGACAGTGGACATCCATCAACTATACGGGCCCCCATACACAGAAAGGGTTAGACAAGGGGCACTGTGAACATCCCGACTTGCCCTGGCCCCATACACAGTAGGTTAGCAGAGGGTCAGAAGTGACATCCAGTTCTGCCCACGTGCCCCATTTACACATTAAGGGTTAGCAGAGGGTGCTCAAAGTGACATCCTCCAGCCACGGCCCCATACCCATTAGTTAGCAAGGGGCATGTTGACATCCGTCGCTGCTCCGGGCTCCCATACAACAGATAGGTTAGCAGACGGCAGTGACAACCGTCTACCTGCTCCCGCGGGACCCCACATACACAGTAGGGGTATAGCCACAGGCGCGGGAAGTGACAATCACGTCTTCTCTCTGTCCCATACACATTATAGGGTAGCAAGGGCATGACATCGTACCTGCTCCTGGCCCCATACACAAGGTAGGGTTAGCAGAGGGGCATTGACATCCGTCTGCTCCGGCCCCATACCAGTAGGGTTACAAGGTGCAGTTACATCCTCTGCACCAGGGCCCCAACACACAGTAGGGATAGCAGAGGTTCAGTGACATCCGTCTGCTCCCAGGAGGCCCCATACACAGTTAGGTAGTAGAGGTGCAGTTACATCTCGTCTGCACCGGGTATCCCCATACAGCGTAGAGTATAGAGCAAGGAGCAGAGACATTCCGTCTGCTCCAGGGCCCCCATACCAGTAGGGTTATCAAGGTGCATGAGCATTCCGTCAGCTCCGGGCCTCAAACACAGTAGGGTTAGCAGAGGTGCAGTGACATCCGTCTGTTCCGGGGCCTAATAACCCACTAGAGTTAGCAGAGGTGCAGTGACATCCATCTGCACCGGGCATCATACACAGTAGGGTTAGCCAGAGGTGTATTGACATCTGTCTGCTCCGGGCCCCCATAAACAGTAAGGTTACAGAGGTGCGTGACAATCCAACTGCTCCGGGCCTCATACACAGTAGGGTTAGCAGAGCTGCAGTGACCATCCCCGACTGCCCCGGGGCCCCATACACAGTAAAGGTAGCAAAGGTGCAGTGACATCCATCTGCTCTGGCCCCATAAACAGTAGGGTTAGCAAGGTGCAGTGACATCCATCCCTGCTCCGGGGCCCCATACACAGTAGGGTTAGCAGAGGTGCAGTGACATCTTCTGCCCCGGGGCCCCATACACAGTAGGGTAGCAGAAGTGCTAGTGACATCCGTCCTGCTCCGGGGCCCCATACACAGTAGGGGTTAGCAGAGTGCAGTGACATCTGTCTGCCCCGGGGGGTGCCCCATACAACCATTGAGGTTAGCATAGGTGGCAAGTGACATTCCGTTCCCGAAGCATCCGGGGCCCCATATGCACAGAATTATCGAGGGGCAGTTACAACCCTTCAGCTCTGCCCAAACACAGTAAGGTTAGCAGAGGTGCATTGACGATCCGTCTGCTCCGGGCCCCATACCACAGTAGTTTAGCAGAGGGCAGGACATCCTCTGCTCCGGGGGCCCCATACACAGTAGGGTTAGCAGAGGTGCAGAGACATTTCTCCTCTGCTCCAGGGCCCCATACACAGTATGGTTAGCAAGGTGCATGACATCCTGTCAGTCCAGGGCCCCCCATTCACAGTAGGGTTAGTAGAGGTGCCGTGGACATCCGTCTGCTCCGGTTCCTCCATACACAGTTAGGGTTAGCAGATGTCAGTGACATCCGTCAGCTCCAGGCCGCCATACACAGTAGGTTATCAGGATGTGCAGTGACAAACCCCCGTCTTGCACCAGGGCCCAATACACAGGTAGTGTTTTAGCAGAGGTGCAGTGACATCCGACAGCTCCAGGGCCCCATACACAAAAGTTTTAAAAAGGGTTAGCAGAGGTGCAGTGACATCTGTCTGCTCCTGCCCCACACACAGTAGGGTTAGCAGAGGGCAGTGACATCCCGTCTTCTCCTGGCCCCATACACAGTTATGGTTAGCAAGAGGGGCAGTGGACATCCGTTTGCTCTGGGGCCCCCATAACAGTAGGGTTAGCAGATGGGCAGTGACTATCTGTCCAGCTCCTGTGGCCCCATACACAGTAAGGGTTAGCAGAGGGGCATAGTGGACAATCCTTATGCTCCGGGCCCCATACAACATAAATGGTTAGCATATGTGGCAGAGTACCATCCGTCCTGCTCCAGGGGCCCCAAACACATTAGGGTAAGCAGAGGTGCAGTGACCAACCGTCTGCTCCAGGTCCCCATACACAGGTAGGGATAGTAGAGGTGCAGTGACATACGTGTCGTCTCCAGGGCCCATACACAGTAGGGATTTAGCAGAGGTGCAAGAGACATCTTCCGCTCCAGGGCCCAAACACAGTAGGGGTAGCAGAGGTGCGGTGACATCTGTCTTCGACTTGTCCCCAAACACAGTAGTGTTAGCAAGTGTGCAGTGACATCCGTTCTGCTCCCGGGGCCTCAAACCACATGTAGGGATATCAGAGGTGCAGTTGACTATCCTCCTGCCCCCGGGGCCCTAGACACAGTAAGATTAGCAAAGGTGCAGATACATCCATCTGCTCAGGTGCCTCCCCATACACAGAAAGGGTTTATAGCAGAGTTGCAGTGACATCCGTTCAGCTCCGGGGCCCCCATACACCAGTAGGATTAGCAGAGTGCAGTGACATCCGTCTGCTCCGGGGCCCCATCACAGTAGGGTTAGCAGAGGTGCAGTGACATCCGTCTTCCTTCCTCCGGGGGCCCCATACATGGTACGGTCGCTGTCATGTTAGTACACAACGACTGGTCACCCCGGGGGTAATTTTAGTTGCAAGCTGCTCCCCTGTAGCGTTTCCTCTGCCCTCATGGTGTAGCTGACATTCCCCTCTCACATCAGTGACGCGTGGTGATCCTCAGTTTCCTCGTCTCTTATTCAAAACAGCCGCACAGGTCATAAACTGCGCAGTGTCAGAAATCCCAGCACCCTTTGCTTGAAAGTCAATAATCCTATCTTTGTGCAACTTTGATAAATCACACACCCATTTAAGTCTATGACCGCAAGCAAGGATATAGTGCAGCAGCCTATCACACACCCTTATAAATAGCCCACCTAGCCAGCACACTACCTACACTTTGACTAGACTTCGTGAGCTACATGCTGCCAACATTAAAAGTAGAAAGTGGTCATAATAATGTGACTCAGCTGTGTATAAGATTTTTCACGCTAAATAATTGGTTGCCATGGCTACATAAATATTGAAGTATATTTTGCCTCCCTATCGCTAACATCTGAATTTCAGGGTCCCGGCGTGGTGACCTCCAATCAGACCCTTTTGAGGAATAAAAACATTAAACAAGTGTATCAATAAAATGCAAAAAAAACTGCCCCCCCCTCCCTCGCTCTGTAATAAACGGCTATTGGTCAGGTTGTGCATTTGTTAGAATGGTATAAATTTTTATTTTGTAAAATGTTTTAAATTGTTATTAAATTTTTTAAAGGCCCTTTCCCAGAATGCCTAAGTTTTTTCCTCGCCCCCTGCTTGCTCATCCTGTTTACGTCATGAGTTATAATCTGGGGTATGAAGGAGGCCAAATGCTGCTCTTCTGTTATAAAGATTGTATGGAAAAGCTTGCATGTCAGATAGAAGCAGCGCTGTGTATCCGGTTTGACTGATGTCTCCACTCAAAGCTATATTCTGGGTCAGACAAAAGTGGCGCTGTTCTGTCTTTTTTTGTCACAATTCCAGCCCGACTTTATAATTGTTTTCCCCTCCCTGGTTTTCCCCCAGTACATTATATGGTTAATGGCGCCATGAAAAAATACATTTTGTCCTGTAAAAAACAAACCCTCCTAGGACTGTGTAGACGGAAGAATTAAGAAAAGTTATGACTCTTGGAAGGACGGGGAGGAAAAAACAAAAAAAGCATTGAAAAAAATTGTGGCGCGAAGAGGTTAAAATTAGTTAAGACACAGAACAAAGACAAAATAAAACTGTATTTGGAAATGGAAACCTTTAGGGAGTCCCCACTTCCTGGGGTTTTTTATCCTCACATATCGGCTAGATTTTTCAGGCCGTTTTTGGTCTGCGGTTTATTTTCAGACCGCCTGAAAAACCGTCCGAAATGAGCACAATTGTGCTCTATGGAAAACCCGTGCAGCAGTCCCCACTATCCCCACTGCACGGGTATTCCGTCTGGCGATTTTGCCTTACGTCCGGCCGCAAAACATTGTAGAAGCACAATGTGAAGGGCTCATCGCGGAGAACAGCTGTCCCCCACCGCGGTCCCATGGGGACGGCACACAAACCATACACAAAAACACCGCGCGGTCAAAACTCGTCCAGTATATGACCTATGCCGTGGGAAACAAGCATACGCCTTATTATTTCTTAATTGCCAATAGTTTCTTACCTGTTCACAATAATAGCCCCCCCAAATGAATGTCAAGACCTCACTGGAGCTCTAGCTTCAGGATATGATAGGTCATGCTTGACAGTTAATCTGCCACAATTACCGTAAAATGTATCTACCTTCACCAACCTGTATGAAAATTTGTGAAAGAATCTCTTATCACAAGCATAGAAAGAAAAAAAAAAGTAGCAGAAAAACCCGGCCAATCGACAACACTAATATAATACCCACAAGCCAAGGCGCAACTAACTTGTGACTTCCTTCATGACTATTTACTGAGCCGACACTGAAAGTATAAAAGTGGTCGTAATAAAGTGCATTACTAACTATGTATGTTTTTATTACTTGATGAAACTCAGCACAAGGAATCACCTTCCCTTTGCTTTTTTAGATAGTAATATTTATAGTAAATCCCCCTCGGTGAGAAGCTTTCAATAAAATATTGTTAAATTAATGAAAATAAGTGAACAACTATAGAATGAAAACAACAGCCATCTGTCTCCTCTACTTTTTCAGATGATTATTCATTGGTGGTCGATAGATCACAGACACATTCCAATGTTTTGTGCTGACACATCCAAGGTCATGACCAATTTCCTGGCAGATACAAACACAAAGATTATTTCTAATTTTTCTGTTTTTTCACTTTGACAAATGATCTTTTTCCAGCATTCCCTTCTACGCTTCTTAGGTTTTAGTGTACAAGCGGCATAGAATGAGTCTAATATTCCATTCTCTTTCTGAGCGTATATTAAAGAGATTTGATACTTTAAGAGGTATAAACTTCTACACAGCACAGGATTCATTATTTAGTAATCTGCAAAAATCAGCAACAGTAACCAATGACCCCATATACTACAATAGAAAATCATGAACTGGAACCAGTGCCGCCATAACGCAATATACAAAATCCGACTGTAACCCTTGCCCCATAGACCGCGATAGGAAAATCCTGACTGACCCAGGTGCCCCATAGATGGGAATAGAAAATCTGACTTGTACACCAGAGCCCATAACGGCAATAGAAAATCAGACTGTAATCCAGTGCCCCACACAGACCGCAATAAAAAATCGTCTGTAACCCAGTGCCCCAATAGTACTATCCATTAATAAAAATCTGACTTGTAACCAGTGCCTCCATAGACAAGCAATAAGGAGAATCCGACTTGCAAACCAGTGCCCCATAGAACCGTAATAGGAACATCTGACTGTATACCATGCCCCACCATAGACCGCAATAGAAACCCACTCTTAAAACCATTGCCCCCAATAGTAGACTGCAATAGAAAATCCACTGTAACCAGTGCCCCATAGACCCTGCATTAGGAAACTCCTGACTGTAAAGCCAGAGCCCATCAAACTAGCAAAAGAAAATCCGACTGTAACCATGCCCAATCCCATATAACGGCCGAACTAGAAAACTGATTGTAACCCGTACCGCCCTCAATAGACCTCAATAGCAAATCCTAATCCTGTAACCATGACTCATATACCGCAATAGAAAAATCCGACTGTAACCAGTGCCTGCATAACTACAATAGAAAATCAGACTGTAACCATGCCCCATAGACCTCAATAGAAAATCCGCTGTTACCAGTGCCAAAGACTGCACGTAGAAAAATCCGACTGTCACCCTAGTGCCCATAGGCTCAAATAGAAAATTTTAATGCAATCAGTGCCCCCATAGGAATGAACCCCCAAACACTGTTAAATAAAATCTGACTGTAACCAGTGCGCCCATAGAACGGGAAAGAAAATCCGCTGTAAACAGTGCGCATGCACGCAAAAACAGAAAATCTGACTGTAAAACCAGTGCCCTTCCAAAAGGACTGCAACAAAAATCTGACTGTAACCATTGCCTCATAGACCGCAAAATAGTAAAATCCGACTGCAACCAGTTGCCCCCTAGACCTGCAATAGACAAAACCCGACTGCAACCATGCCCCATATACTGCAATAGAAAATCCACTTGTAACCATAACCCATAAGGCACAATCAATAAAAATCCGAACTTAACAGTGCCTCATAGACCTCAATAGAAAATCCCTACTAGTAACCAGTGCCCCATAGACTGCAATATGAAAATCCTCCGACATTAAACCATCCAGTGCCCCATAGACCTCATTAAAAAATCTGACTGTAACCATGCCCCATAGAACGTCAATAGAAAATCTGTGACTGTAAACAAGTGCCCCATAACCCGTCTAATAGAAAATCTGACTGATAACCAGTGCCCCATAGACTGTCAATAGAAAATCTGACTGATAACCCAGTCCCCATAGACCCCGCAATAGAAAATCCTACTGAAACCATGTCCTCATAGAACCGGCAATAGAAAATCCGACTGTAACTAGTGCCCATAGACGTGAATAGAAAATCGTACTGTAACCAGTGCCCCATAGACCGCAATAGAAAATTCGACTGTAACCCGTGCCTCATAAATCGCAATAAAAAATCCGACTGTAACCAGTGCCCCATAGACGCAATTGAAAATCCGACTGTAACCAGTGCCTCCAAAGACCCAAAATATAAAATCCTCTCAGAAACCTTATTCCCCATAGATGCACTAGAAAATCCGCCTGTAACCAGTGACCTCATCGACCGCATATAAAAATCGACGTAACCATTGCCCCATAGACCTCAATAGAAAATCCGACTGTAACTAGTGCCTCCATAACCGTCAAGAAAATCTTGACTATAAACCAGTGCCCCAAAGACAGGAATAGAAAAATCCGACCTGTAACCGGTGCCGCCATAGACGGCAATAGAAAATCTGACTGTAACCAGTGCCCCATAGACCGCAATAGAAAATCCGACTTCAACCAGTGCCCCATAGAGAGAGCAACAGAAAATCCGTCTGTAACCAGTGCCCCATAGAGAGAGCAACAGAAAATCCGTCTGTAACCAGTGCCCCATAGACCGCAATAGAAAATCCGACTGTAACCAGTGCCCCATAGACGCAATTGAAAATCCACATGTAAAACCAGTGCCCCAAGAGACCTCAATAGAAAAATCCGACTGTAAACTGTGCCCCATAGATGGCAATAGAAAATCCGACTGTAACCAGTGTCTCATAGACCGCAATAGAAAATCCGACTGTAACCATTGCCCCATAGACCTCAATAGAAAATCCGACTGTAACTAGTGCCCCATAGACGGGAATAGAAAATCGTACTATAACCAGTGCCCATAGGCCTCAATAGAAAATTCGATTGCATCCATGGCCCCAAAGACCGCAATAGAAAACTCTTACTGTAACCAGTGCCACCATATACCGCAAATAGAAAATCCGACTGTAACCAGTGCCCCATAGACTGCAAATAGAAAAATCTGACTAACCCGTGCCCCATTGACAGCAATAGAAAATCCTACTGTAGCCGAGTGCCCCAAAGACATCAATAGAAAATTCCGACTGTAGCCAGGCCCCATAGACCGCATATAAAATCCGACTGTTAACCAGTGGCCCCATAGTACCGCTAGATGACAATCTGACTGTACCCAGTGCCCCATAGACGGGAATAGAAAATCCAAGCTGCAGTCTACACAGCATGGACACTCTATTGTCGGAATTCTAAACATTTCCTAATCTTCCTGGTTGATTCCCCATAAACTGTCAATGTATCTGGGAACGACATGAATCTGAAAACAAAACCAACTGCTCTTAAGCACCAACAACGTTGCCCAAAAAACGCAGTCCAGCGATGTTAAAATGCTGTTGGATTTTGGACGGTATTTTAACATTTGCTGTGTAGACATAGCCTCATTCTTCTGCCTGTATTGTAATAGTAATCAGTTTTCCATGCAGTGACTTCCTTCTAAACTTGTGCTAGACCTATGTTTATACACAGGAGCCAAACAGAAAAGCCCGAGGTGCAGAACTTTGCAAACCTGTCATGTCTCAGTTTCTGCTTTGCGGGAGAAAATTATTTGGTTTCCTAAAAAGGGAAGGAGAACAAAATTCCATTCCTCAATTTAATCATCCACAACCTGAACAGGAAGTGAGAGCCTGAGGCTGTAGAAACACCCACAGCATGAACAAGAAGTGGGAGCCTGAAGCTGTAACCGCCCACAGCCTGAACAGAAGAGGAATCCTAAAAGCTGTAAACCACCCACAGCCTAAACAGGAAATGTGAATCTAAAGCTGTAGAACCACCCACAGGCTGAACAGGAAGTGGGAGCCTGAAGCTGTAGAACCACCCACAGCCTGAACAGGAAGTGATATATATACATATATAGTTTTCTAATAATAATATTAGGATACATCCACACAACAATCAGAAAATACTCTTCTGATTCTACTGTTGAAAAACATGGCGGTCGACATGGTTTTCATTAAGCATTTTATGTGGATTCCATAAAGCTTTTCAGATTCTGCAGTACTGCTTCTCATTAGCTCTGGTCCTCCATCATCCAGATCCAATGTCGGACTGGTGTGCCCAGGGCCCACCAGAGGAGTTTATTTTAGGGCCCACCCCAAAGCTAACTGTACTCGATCCTCCCTGTCACCCCACACCAACCTTTAACCGGTGCCCCTTCCCAGTCTTGCTTCATCTTATACAGACTGATAACATCATCACCCTAACCTGTAAATCAAGATTGAGCGCTGGGGCTTCTGAATCTCCGTCACCTAATTGCCGCAGGACACTGGGTGGTAAAAATGAAAGGGCTAAAGATATATGCCCCCCTCCGCAAATGATACATTTTATATACCTAAAAATAGCAAAAAGCTACAACACAAGCAACTAAGTAATAAAAAACCTCAAAAGATAATGTCCATACAGTGTTACCAAATGACATCCCAGCAGAGCTCAGGAAACCCCTCAACAGGTGATGACCAGCTCCATATTGCCAGTCTGAGCTCCACAGAAAGGTACATGTATCCGGTCCAACTCTGACCCACCAGATAGGGCGTCCATCTTGGGTCCTTCTCCACTGTGGAGCCAATCGAAGGTGATCCAGATCCCAGCTGCGGTCATTCTTCCTCGGAAGTCAAATCTGTGCTCTGTGGTTGGTGTGGATAAGGTGCTTTCCCATTAATCTGAAATCTAGGAAATTGTCTCCCACTGAGAAGAACTAGTCCATGAGAGAATGTGAGCTGCTGGCAATGAAACTGTATTTAAAGGGAAAGGGTCACCTTCTAGAAGTAGCTATTATCCCAACATTCCGCAAACTTTGTAAGCGCTCTCCCTGCTACATGTAACTTCCACATAAACCAAATGGATTAACACAGCGCTCCCCTGTACTTTGATCGGAACTCCCATATAACAGAATGGAGACCCATCAGCATCTCCCCCTAGTAACCGGGAATCTCCCATAGAACAAATGGAGAACACAGACAGCGCTCCCCTATACTCGTGGAGCACCCATAGAACAGAATGGAGAACACAAGCGGTTCCCCTGTACTGGAGCTCCCATAACCAAATGGAGAACACAGCGCTCCCCTGTACACGGAACTCCCATACAACAGAATGGAAAAGAACAACAGCGCTCCCCCTGTTTCTGGGAACTCCCCATATAAACAGAATAGAGAACCAAAGCGCTCCCCTGTACAATCCCTATAGAACATAATGGGAGAGAACAAACAGCGACTCCCCAGTACATGGAACCCCTAACATAGACAGAACAGAATGGAGAGAACACACCACTCCCCTTACTGAGACACTCCCATAGAACAGAATGGAGAGACACAGCGCTCCCCGTACTGGGACCCTCCCATAAACAATTTGCTGGTCCATGGCCCAGCGGTTGGGGACCCCTGGTCTAGGGACTTTGGACTGCTTGTTGTTTTGGCTACATTTCCGACTATCCAGTTTAAACCTCTGGTGGAGAATGCGGGTGCATGCTTAGCTCCAACTACCTTTTAAAGGGGGGTTTTTAAAAACATTTGCTGATAAAGGGCCTTTAAAACCCCCCCCCGCCCTGAAAAAGCACTTTTTAAAATTTTTTTTAGTGCACGGGGGTTTTTGAACGCTATAAAAATTTTTTTCATTTCGATTATTCTATTCATTTTTTCCGGGTTCCTAACCCCGGAAACAATTTCATTTTTTTCAATTTCATTTTTCTGAATGCTATAAAGCAATCTCAAAACAGGGTTGGGAAATACCCCTTTTATTTCCCCTTTTTTTCCCTTGGGGGCCCCGTTCACCACGGGCTTATTTGCCGACAGTTTGGGCGCCGTACTCCGCCCCGGGAAATTTTGCGCTCAATAGGGGCGCCAACCCGTGGGAGCATTAGGGTTAACCCCACTGCTCTCATAGAAACAGTGGATTCCGTCGTTTCCGCCCTGCTGGGCAAATCCGCCGCGGGGGAAAAAAGTGACATGAAACATTATTTAGGGCGCGGACGCCCGGTAAAAAAAGCATTGTCTATGGGGCCCCGGGAGGGGCGCCCCCCCCCCCCCCCGGCCCCCCGGCCCCCCGCCCCGCCCCTTATTCACGGGATTTTGTGCCCCTCAATACGGCTCAAAACCCCGTCGGAAAAAAGCCGTTTTAAAACCCAGGGCCCTTTAAGGGCTTTTGTTTACAAAATAAAAGGGAAAAGGGAATCGTGAAAACAAAGATTTTTTTTTTTTTTTAAAAAAAAAAAAAAAAATTAATACCAAAATTTAATTTCCCAAAAAATAATTTTTGGGTTAATTACCTAAATACCGGTATAACCCCGACCCGAGTAAAAAGCCGAGGCACCTACTTTTGCCACAAACAAACGGGAAAAACCCTTTATTGACTCGATAAAAGCCTAGGGGGAAAATGCAGGGGCTACTGGAAAATTTAAAAAAAAAAAAATTGGATACCAATAAAATTACATAGGCCAAAATTTTAGGCAATTTTTAAAGTTTCCCCATAGGCAGTTTAAAAACCCCCCTAGGTAAAGTAGAGGAGGTATAATTTTCCCCCATAGGGAGTTTAAAGTTTCCCCCCTAGGCCCCGTTATAGGTAGGTATAGGTTAGATAGGGAAAGGGATATTTTTCCTTTCCAAAAGGCAGTTTAAAAAATCCCCCAAAAGGCAGTTTTTTGGTAGGTATATGGCCTAGATAGGGAGGTATTAAACCCCCATAAAGGGGGTTTTAAGGAAGGGATATGTCCCCCAAAGGCAAGTTATAGGCCCGGCATATTTTTTCCCCCTAGGCAGGTTTTAGGGAGGTATGCCTAAGGGAGGTAATGTCCCCTAAAGGCAGGGTATAGGCAGGTCTATGCTCTAAGGCAAGGGGATAAAAGGGAGGGATAATGTCTCTAAAGGCAGGGAATTTGGCAGGGGATAAAGGGAGGTTTTAAAAAACCCCTATAGGGAGGTATAGGCCCGGTGTAAGTCTTAAAAAGGGAGAGTACAAAGGGGAGGTATATGTCTCCCATAAGGGAGGGGATAGGGAGGGTTTTTTGCCTCCACATTTAAAAATTTTAGGCAGGGATAAGTTTCCAAAAGGGAAAGGGGGAAAGGGAGGGTAAGGAGGTATAACTCCTTTTGGGGCAGGGATAGGCAGGGTATAAGCATTTTTTTCTCTATAGGGAGGTATAAAGTCTCTATAGCCCGGTAAAGGGGGGTATAGGGGAGGGAAAAAGTCTCTATAGGCAGTAAAAGGCAGGGGATAAAAGTCTCTATAGGGGAGGTATAGGCAAGGGGATATGTCTCTATGGCAGGAAAGGCAGTAATGTCTCTATAGGCCCGGTAAGGCAAGGGGATAGTCTCTATGGCCAAAGGGATAGGGGGTATAAAGGAAGGGGAAGGGGAGGGGATAAATTTTCCCAAAGGGAAGTATAGGGGGAAAAAGGCCCGGGGAAAAGGCAGGTAAAATGCCTATTTGGCAGGTTTTAGGGAAGGGGAAAATTTTTCTCATATGCAGGGAATTTGGCAAAGGGGATAGGTAAGGAAAAGGGAGGGGAAAAATTTTTCAAAAAGGGAGTATAGGCAGGGGATAGGGCTCTATAAAGGGAGTTTAGGCAGGATATATGTCCCCCTATAAAACCCGGTAAAGGGGAGGAAAAAATCCTAAAGGCCCGTGGGCCACCGACCCTCAAACGCGGAGGGTTCTGCCACTAGGGGGCTAACAGCAGGAGATCTTACCCGACGTGCCCCCAAAAAACCCGGGTTTTTCGGGGGGGGAAGGAACCATTTGGCGTAAAACCCAAAGGGTTAAACTGACATGGTAACTAGAGGGCTGCAAGGGGGGCTTTAAAAAGGGGTTTGGGCCTTTTCCCCGGGACGGTCACGGGCATGGGTGGGGGGCCCCTTTCCCCCCCGTTCCGGGCCCGGGGTTTCGGTTCCAAAATTTCCCGGGCCTAAAAAAAAGCTTTTCTCTAAGGTGACCCAGGGGGCGGGGTCTGATACCTTAGAGTGGAGCTGGAGAGACCCTCTACCCCCGAGGTTTAAAGGGAACCAAAACCCCTATGGTGGGGTTCCCAAAGGGTTTTGGGGGTTTCTGGAAAAAGGTCCAACCACTGTTTTAGGCAGGGTCTGGTTTTGTATGTGTTTTTTAGGGTTTAGAGGGCCAAGGGTTTTGTTTGGTGCCTGTGTTTTGTTTTATAGTTTTCCTGTGCTTTAATAAAACGGGCTGACGCCAGAAAAAGCCTGTTTTCAGTGTGCCATTCCCCCTACAAAAGCGGCGACCCCGGGGTTTAAAAAGTAACCCCCAGGCCCCGGCCCCAAGATGGCGTCCAAAAACCAAGCGAGTGTTAGACAGGTATAAAGGGAGGATAAATGTTTTCTATAGGCAGGGGATAAGCAGGTATAGGCAGGGGAAAATGTCCCTATAGGCAGGGTTTTTAAAAAAAAAAAAAAAAATACAAAAACCCCTTTCCTCAATCCCTCGCCCCCTCCGTCTCCTCGCGTCTTGGGCCCCCCGCGCGCTCCCCCTCAATCTTGAGGGACAGGGAGGTGAGGCTCCCAAAAACCCCCCCCACCAAAGCAGCATTTATGACACACGCCCGCCTGTGCCCGAAACCCGGGGCGGCCGCAAATCTGCTTGCGGCCGTCCGGATTTCCCCTGCGGAGCAGGGAGCGTTTGCTCTCTGCTCTGCAGTGGTATCTTCCCCTCTATGCTTTCCCAGAGGAGTCGCATACAGGGAAAGAGATAGCTGACAGCGCCTGGGCCACCGCAGCGCCCGGACACGAGCGCTCACCTTCGGCCTTCAGTTATATGCGCACCCCTGAGGAGTCGCATATTAACTGAAGCGACCCAGCCATGTGCCCGGGCCATCAAAGCGCCCAGATGCGCTGACAGTGACCTCGAGTATAAGCTGAGGAGGGAATTTACGGCACTTTTTTTGTACAGAAAAACTCGGCTTTACTCGAGTATTTTACGGTAATGTCACTTTTCCTGCAAGGCATTGGTAAAATTTATGCCATGTATACGTATCCTTAGGGTTATGCTGCTAAGTGCACACAAAAACTGGGAGGACAAACACACAGCATGGTTGGGAATCTCTCAATGCATTCCTATGGGGGGGTTCTAAGTCAGTCTCATAGGAATGTATAGAGAGCCAGACTTCCTGTCAACATCAAAGGCTCAGTGTGAGGAAAATTGTCACAAAAATGACAAAGCCACCCCCCTCATGCTTCAAATTCACTCAGATTGCAAGAGTCACCAGGAAGCCATCAATTAGGCAACAGACAGCAAGACCTGGCTGATAAAAATCAAATAGGGACCGTCCTTGCAGCGTCGAAGCACATCAAAATTTCTCATTGATAAATTTTAGCACCTTGGCCAGACCCTACCTCAGACCCCAGTGAACAAAGAGTCAAACCATTCTGAGTAGGCAACAATATTTCAATGAGATTTATATAGAAACCTAGAATGCAGTTCCACCCCAGTTTCATATTTTTAAATATGAAAATTCCCACACACGTAGCTGTCAATACAGAATTTGTAGGGCATCCAGGAAGAGAAAACTCAACGGCTTGGGCAGGGAATGACGCAGAAGGCCATGTTTGGTACTAAGTCGTAGCTTAGGCCCATCCGGTTTTGATAGTATCACTGGCTCGGTTCTATCCCAATGCCCTGCCACAGTATGACCCATTTTGTGTTCAAGCCAAAAACGGCATGGCCCAAAGGGGGGTGAATGTAAGAACCGTCACCAGGTGTGTGCGAGGGGCGTGATACGGGATGCGAATGGGGTGTGGACGAGGATGTCCCAGTACTGTTTTAAGTCAAAACCCGGCTTTGCCCATTGTTGTTTCCATTGGAAGGGGGTTGGGCTGAGCATACAGAAGCGTCCAGAACCAGCAAGTCACATTCACCCCGGTGTAGGCCATCACAAGGTTAACCTAAGGTAACTAGACACATCCGCTGCCTCTTTGTAACCCTATCCGTATTTGCACCTCTGACCATATCGGTATATATTGTCCAATGTATATTATTGTCCTGTTTAGTGTGCCCTCCAAACGTCGAATAAAATCTATAAACTGTTAATCTGAGCTAGTCTGTTGTCTTGATCATCGATCTCTCACGTGCCCTTATTCTCGATCTCTAAAATATAGCTACCCCAAGGCTGGTTCCTGGCCTTGTTGTAAGTCGGTAACGGACCGGTCTTATATGTGCCCATGTGGACTTGTGTTAACTGTGAAACCGTATTGGGCTGACCTTGGGTACCCCTAGGGTGAGTGCAACGTCATGATACACTCAAAGTAAGGTTGTCGACCCTTGAGTAGATGCAGGCTGTTTCCTGACACTCAGGATCTATCAGCCAA
Organism: Phyllomedusa bahiana; assembly: GCA_025379985.1. NCBI lineage: Eukaryota > Metazoa > Chordata > Amphibia > Anura > Hylidae > Phyllomedusa > Phyllomedusa bahiana. The sequence continues at coordinate 10,439 of JAODAL010028766.1, read as the reverse complement.
TCAGAGTGCAGGTCATGTGAACTTACAGTGACTGTTGCATCAGTCAGGAATCCTGTATGCAGCTGCAGGTAAGGAATAATTCCTGGCACCACAGAGTACCTAAAAGCAACTTATAACCAACTTTAGTAGTGGTGCCACGGACACAGAACCGGGAGTCTTGAAAGAGCCTCTGAGCAGAGCACACTGTGCATTTTTTTGTAATGTTTATGAAAATGGCCTCTAATCCTCCCCTGGGCATGCAGAATTTATTCACTCATTAATCCATCGCCATGGCAAAAGTTCAAGGGCTTCGGTCGATGATGACTTTTTCAGTAGACCCTTGCACCCGCTCCACAAGATTGACATGCACTCTCCTGTGTTTGATGAGGCTGGAGTTCTGATTAAAGTCCTTCCCGCATTTGATGCAGACATACGGCCTCTCTCCGGTGTGAGTCCTCTGGTATTCCATCAGGTTGGACCTCTGAGTATAGCTCTTCCCGCAGGCAGTGCACGTGTAAGGCCTTAGTCCCGTGTGGGCTCTCTGGTGAGCAATGAGGTTGGAGACCTGAGTGAACCGCCGACCACACTCGGCGCAGGAGAAGGGCCACTCCCCCCGGTGCGCCCTCTGATGAGTGATGAGGTGAGAGCTGCGAGAGAACCTTTTCCCACACTCTGTGCACCCGTATGGACGCTCTCCAATGTGATGGGTCACAAGGTTGGATATCAGGGTAAAACTCTTCTCGCAGTCACTGCACACATACGGCTTGTCACCTGAGTGCGTTCTTTGATGTGCAATAAGGTTTGAGCTGTCGGATAAAGTTTTTTTCGCACCGGCTGCAGGCGTATGGTCGCTCCCCAATGTGCGTCCTGTGATGCTTTGCAAGATTGGAGCTGTCCATAAAACCTTTGCCGCAGTCGATACAGGCATAGGGCCTCTCCCCGGTGTGGATCCGGCAGTGCGTGACCAGAGAGGATCTCCAGGTGATGTTTTTCCCACCAAGCTGTACATGGAAACTTCTTCCCCTCTTCGTCTTCATGTTGCTCCTGTCCATTTTTGCACTGTGTCATAGTTTTCGGCAATGTCGGGCCCTGGGTGTGTTTTCTCTGCTTTTTATCTGGGATGCTGTTCACAATGGATGGAGGTTCTTGATATTCGTGTGACTCAGGAACACACATATGCCTCTTTGTATGTGAGGTCTGTGTTTTCATACAATGGTCCTCGATGTAGCCACTCGGCAAAACCTCATTTTCCATCATAAATGGACGGATGATAGTAGGTGGGCACGGCCGCACTCGAACTGCTCCAAATCTGTAAAAATACAAAGGTGTTTTATAGAAAAAAATACATTTCAGAGGTTCCTGTGAACAAAAGCTTAGAAGTGATGGTGACGGACACAGCCTAGAGATTGGAAGATCCGGTTCCCTAGGCCAGAAGTCTTCTGCGGTCACATGGTTGTCTATGGAATTGGACTGCTTGTTGTACTGGCTGCATCTCCCACTATACAATTTAAACATTTGGTGGAGAATGCGGGCACATGCTTAGCCCCAACTACCTTTAAAGGTGGTTTTATCAGTTTTTGATCAAGCCGATTACCCCCTTTCCCTGACCTGGCTCATTTTAATTTTCTTTAGTGCACATGGGTTTTAACGCTATTCCCTTTCATAGTTTCTCAGTTTTTTCTACTATTTTTCCAGTTCCTGGCCAGACACATTTTCATTTTCTTCAGTTTTGAACGCTATAATGCTTTCTCATACTCGGTTAGTATACAGTATTAACCCCTTAATTAAGCCGAACCCTGAAAAGTAGTAAATGACCAAACAATTTTTTTTAGTTTTTGCCCCCCATGCGTTTCAACAGTTGTAACTTTTTTTATTTTTTAATGACGCAGGTAGTACTGAGGCCTCTGCCGTCGTTTTATTCGAACAATTGGTACTTTATGGGGTGTGACAAACAGTGACTACAGGTAGTTGCCTGTCTTTGCCACTAAGTGGAGCCGTCCTGGTAGAGACGTGCCACCAAGAGCCGGGCTTGGTGGGTGGAGCCCATTAATATCTTCAGCAACACTAGGTTGCTGACAGCTGTTATAGCCTGGCTGATAACCAGCCCGTTATGGGGTTGGCTTCGCCCGAATACTGCAGAAAGGGGTGGGTGGCTGTTCCCATAGCGTCCCATGTCTTCCAGGTATCCATGTCGGATTTTGGTCCAGCACCCGGATGGTATAAAGCCTGTTTTCTCCAAGAGATCAGGGGTGTGGCCTGCAACCTTGCATTGGAGCAGCAAGGTGAGCAAGGAAGGAAGGCTCTACTTACCCCCCAGGACTGGAGGAAGCCTGAACCAGCGTGACTGGTGGTACAAAGTGGGTTTGTTTTGGGGCTGGTACGTTAGGACCAACCACTGATAGCTAGGGAGCTATTGGTTTAGGATTTGGCCAGACGGCCTAGTGTTAATATGTTAATGCTGTTGTTATGTTGTGCTGGTTATTCAACCTGTCCAAAATAAAAACAGCCGGAGCTAAAGAAAAAGACGTTGTCGGTGCCCATCCGTTTATAAAGACGCGATCCCATGAGCCAAGCGAGGCCAAGATGTCGTCCAAGTATGAGTGAGGCGCTACATATGGTGGAGGATGCCGTGGGCAAGATTGGCACAGTGGCGAAAAAAGGTGGGCACAAGACGTGGTGCCTGAAGTGGCGTTTGTGTATCCCTGCAAAAGTGGTGTAGCAGCAAGAGTTAACAGGTCTGGAGGCCTGATAGTTAAGCAGTGCTGCTAAAGAGAGACACGACCAGCAAAGCAGACCGAGTGCTGTAGCAAAGACTGTGGCTTGAGTGTTTCCTCTTGCTGTCCCCCCCCCCCCACCCCCCCCCCCCCCATGGAAGCACAGCACTATGCGTAAGAAAGACGGCTGGGGAGGATATATGGTGGCTCAACCTTGCGCCTTTGAGCGGTTTGGCTGTCCGCCAGAGACTATCCAGCCGACAAGTGGAGATGCCTGAGGGCCGGTGTCTTACAGGAAAACCCGCACGAGTTTTCTGTGCCTCGCCCCTGGCGGAAACCATTTACCATAATGTAAAGGCTATGATTCAGGCATTAATGGGTTTAAATGGTCCTGAACGAAGGAGACTGCGCCACCATCCAGCAAAAGAAAGCCAGTCCGTGATTGTTCCCACCCACAGAAGTTACCTCCCCGAATGGATGGAGCGACAGAGGTCCATGTGATACGGCCCGTTACCAATGGCAACCAGCTCAGTCGACGGAGAGTCAGTTTTCTGCTGATGTCCATCCAAAGGAGGATCCAGCAAGAACCCTTGGAGTTGCTGGTGGGTGGCATCCCACTAATGTGGATCTGGACTGTCGCCAGAGGTCTCCAGAGTGCACCCTCGACAATCCTACCCCCCTTTCTGAGACGCCGACCCGGTGCTGGTAAGACTGAGGCCATAACGTTTTTGTGCACGTCTGTGGACTGTGGATCATCTGCTTCAGGTATTGAATAAGCTTGAGGTAGGAGTTCATCCTGTCATTGACTTTCCCCATCTTCTGGCCGCTGTGGGAGATGGCGAGTGGGCCAACCCAGCAGGTGGATATTTCCGGAAAATGCCCCCTGCACATGGTATGGTAAAGGGATGCCCAGAACCTGTTAGTCCCAGTAGACAAGTTCCAAAAGACAGTGAGACTGTGGTGTCCAGGACTTGAAAAATCTCTGGACCTTTATTATTGTGACTCATCTGAACTGGGGACTATTGATAATGTCAATATGGGAAAAAAATGTGCCCTTATTAATAAATAAGCTCAGTCCCCCATTACCTGAGAAGGGAGGGGAGATGGTCCCAGAGTCCATCAGCCTGAACGTCCACTAAATCCCACTCTCACCCTCCCACCTCCTTTATACTCACCTTCGCCTCGTCCCATAGATGCACAACGCATACCCTCGCTCCTCACCTTACATCCCAAATCTTACCTCTCCAAGTATTGCCTAACCATCATATACATATAACCCAACAGCCTCCAAGCAGCCACATCACGTCTGTCTCCCTTCCTCCCTTATTAGCCCCACTCGTAATTTTGAAACATCAATCTCCAGCTACTATCCAACTGTAAAGAGATTAAAGTATTTTTGATTACCACAAGTCGCACAGATCAACCACAACCGTACATGTGGTAAACAAATGAGGTAGTCCCTATGCACCCATGAAATCACCTGACCACCCACAGTCAGAAAAAGCGTAATATAGATGGGTCCCAGAATCTATGAGTAAGAAAGGGTCAGGATTACCATCTGGAGATAGTAGTCCTAACCATTAGAACCCCAGCGCACTGAGTATACCATTTAGAAGCCAGGCCAAGTCACAGGTAAGCTGAACGCTGTTTGGTCCCATAGAAGAAGCCTTCATCTTACATTCAGCCAGTCCTGAAAGGGGGAAAAAAACAGTGTAGAATTGGCTGGTTTATAATTTAGCACTCCAACACTGAGTGAGGATGACTAGTTTTAATTAGGGAGTATCCAGCTCTGTGAGTGGTCTGCCATGCATGTCTGCAGCCTCAGATACCTTTGTAAGACAATGTGGCCTGGGACCATTTAGTTCTACTACGTATCCTTTTGCTCCGCAGTTTTGCTGTTGAAGCAGTAGCTATTTACGCCATGCTCACAAAGACAGCAAGTGAAGGAAGGAGTGATCTGGCATAGACGACCACAGAGCTGGGTGTAGGCTTGAACCCTAGTTGAGAAGGCAGGTGAGCGGGTATAAATCCCCCAGATGATAGAAGAAGTGGCCTGGTTCTGAGGCAGCTGATAAATTCTCCCCAGAGGTTTATGGAGGACAGTATAACATTATTCTCAGAGGTAGTATAAATCTTTTGTTTGTGGCGACCTACAGGTGGGTGCCATTTCCATCCAGATACCTGCTGGAGGCATATTGATGTAGACTTGGTCCACTGAGTTGCCAAAAGTGAACACCGGCCAGTTTGGGTGAGTGAATTTGATGTTGAGCAGATGAGGAGTGACCCATGTGGAAGCCTGAGATTTCACCCTTGAAGAATGACTCTGTAGGGGACGGTGAGGAAACACTCCCACCCAGTTGATGCCGAGGTGTCTACAGCTGAAGGCGCTGTGAGAAGTTTTGCACAGGAATGGTCAGTGAGGACCGAGGCCTGGTTTGGAAAGAAGAATGTTGGGACCCATTATAATCCTGCAGACAAAGAGGTAGCTTTAAGTTTTGCTCAGGTGCGCCCTATGGCCATGATGAATAGCGACCCTGACAGGTTGTGCTGACATACAGTTTCTGGTGACACTAGGGCGTATATCTGAGACAAGCCAGGGGCCCCTGGCTTATGCAGCCCAAGATAGGGAAAACTCAGCCAGTGGGGCACCATGCCAACAAAGTCCTGTGTGGGTAAGCAGCTGCAAGGGCTGAAAACACTTGTATGGGTTGTCAATACTAACCTGGGAACGTCCGCATGCGGTCCTGTGGGTAATGACATCCTTGTTGCAGAGCATGCATGGGTTGGTGCCATTGTAGGGTAATGCATGGGGTTGGAGCCCACAGCTAGGTATGTGACTATATCAGCTCTGCCCCGATTTGAAGGAAGACGTTGCCCCAAAATAGGACTTTTGACCCCGAGGGAGCCTGGGTCAGGTGAAAACCCCCAAAGGGTTTTTTTTATCAGAGGGGGGGGGATGTGTGACAAAGGGGAAAAACGGGTTGTTGCCTGTTTTTTGCCACAAAGGGGAGCCGCCCGGGTGAGGATGCCACCAAGAGCCGGGCTTGGTGGGGGGGACCCAAATTTATTATCTGCGAAACCCATAGGTTGCGGGCAGCTGTATATAGCATGGCTGATACCCAGCCTTTAAATGGGTTGGTTTCCCCGGAAAAAAGCTGCAGATGGGGGGGTTTGGCTTTTCCCCGCGTCCCAGGTCTCCAGGTTCCATGTGGTTTTTGGGGCCCAAACCCCGGGATGGCTATAAAGGGCCTGTTTCCCCAAAGTGATCAGGGGGTGGGGCCTGTTTCCTGCGGGTTGGAACAGAAAAGGGAGAAAGGGAAGGGGGGCTTTTCTTCCCCCCCCCAGGCTGGGGGAAAGCCTGAACGGGGGTGACTGGTGGTACAGTGGTTTTTTGTGGGGCTGGCGTTGGGGTCCAGAAAAATGTTAGTTTAGGGAGCTATTGGTTTAGGTAGGGGCCCAGAGGGCCCTTTAGGGTTTTTTTTAAATTGCTGTATGTTATTTTTGTGCTGTTACCCAACCTGTGCCAAAATAAAACAGGGGGGAGCAAAGGGGAAAAAAGGGACGTTGTCGGATCCTTTCCGTTTATGAAAGAGGGGCAAACCCCATAAAGGCCAAGCGAGGCCAAGATGGCGCCCAAAGTATGAGTAAAGGTGCTACGGGGGGTTTATTTTTAAGTTCATTATAAAAAATTGCAGTTTTTTTTTTTTTTTTTTTTTTAACCCATTCACTTTTTCCACTTAATAACTTGTTAGTTTAAAATTCTACGGGTTTTATTACGGTCGGGGTGGATCCCAAATTTCTTTGTTTTTTTTGTGGTGAAATTTTATGCAAAAATTTTTTTTTTATTAAATATTTTTTTTTATTTTTTTTCATTTTTTTTTTTCTAAAAATAAAGGGAAAAACTTTTTAAAATTTTTTTACATTTTTTTTACACTTATTTAAAATTTTTGCTTTTTTTCATTTTTTGCTAAAAACATTCTAATCTGTGTCAGTCTGAAAACAGGAAAGTGATCGGGGAAGAAACACAGTGCGTCCTGGTCACTGGCTTTTTACACGGGACAAAATCTGGCCCAAAGGACTCATTGCAGCTTTTCCCCCATGAGCTCTGTGGGTCACCGGGTTTTCCCGTTTCCACCGACAGAGCAGGGGAACCCTTTGATTGCGCTGCGGAAATGAAACCCCCACAATAAAAAGGGTTTAAACCACCGGGTTGCTGGGGGTTTCCTCCGCCCCCCGTTCTCCAGGGGATGTTCTGGGATAAAGAGCTGTTTTAGTACAGCCCCGTTTCCCAGCGCAATTGCGGACCCCGGGGCCGAAAAACTCCGATGTCTAAAGCGCGTCAAAAAGTCGGTGGGCGGTCTTTAAAGGGGGTTTAAAAGGGTTTTTTTCCCATCCCCCCAAAAAATTTAAATTGCATTGGCCGGTTTAACCCATAGATGTGTGACAGGTGCAAGACCCACTTTCGGGCCCCAGAGGTGGGATCTCGAGAATGAGCCTCTGAAATGTTTTCTTCCGAAAGAAGAGTTAATTGGAACTCTCTATTCATTTCAATGGGGTTCAGTGAGCAAAAGCCCCGCCCCTCCCGCTTACATTTTTTGAAAAGTGAACAGACCCAAAAGGGCCTCCCCTTTTTTATTGGGGAAAACCCCAAAGGGGGTGAAGGGGGAGGGATTTTTGGGAGTTTTGAATTTCGGGTTTGAAAATTTAAATTTTTGGGGGCCCCAGTCCCAAAATCTAAAAAACCCCCAACCTACCATTTTTTCATTTAAAATTTTTGGTATCTTTTTATGCAGTAGAGGGGCTTTTGGGCCCCCCCTAAGGCTCTGGGGCCCGGTAAGGACCGCTACCTCTGCACCAGCTATAGCTACGCTCCTGTCCAAAGTATTAGTATTTGTTTTTTTCCATTTTGGGAAAACCCCCGGGGACCTTTTTTTTTTTACCGGTCAACCCCTTGATCCCTTTGTAGGATCCTTTGGCGCGGGCTCCCATACTGGAGGAAAGGCGGAACCCGGAAGGGAAGGTTTCAAGACCTTTCGTGGGTGCTGGGGAAAACTCCCCCCGTTTTAAAATTTATATTAAGATAAATTTATGTTACAAATTGTTTCCCTTGTTTGTGAAAAATGGGGGGTCTGCTTTAAGTTTTTCGAAATGGGAGACTCCTGACGGGCGAGCCCTTTACCCCATGGTTTCCAGAAAACCCTTTGGGGTTTCCTTTTCACCCGTTGCCCTCCTTGGGGCACATTTTTGTAGTTACTAACCCCTTTCCACCCAAGGGGCACCCACGCCAATGTCACCCCCGTCGTTTTAATTCCCTTCACCAGTCAGTGGGTCTCAGGGTAAAGGGGGTGATATTGATGAATACAACCTCCAGCAGGTTTCCTCCACCCCGTGAAACCTTTGCATTTTGATCCGGACTACAAGTCCCAGCATGCTCCGTTCACCGTGCAGGCTCTGCCATAGCATAGAACTACCAATCTCAGGCACAGCTACTGGTCTCTCACTGTCATGAAATTACCAGGCATGCTGGGACTTGTGTTTTCCCAGCAGTTTACAGCAGGGGGTTGTTTCCCTTTATACTGTTCCTGCCTACCTTGGCCCTTTGATGGATACGGGAAACTAGGGGGAAAAATTTTTTCTGTGCCCGGGGCCCGGGTCATGTGATCTGTCACCCGTTTTGGGAGGGGGTCAGGCTGTGGCATTTTTAAAACCGTGACCGTTGGGGGTGGGGCTGTGCCCGTGGGGCCCGCGAAACTGGGGTATTTTAATATACTGTGTGCGGCACAGTTTTGGGATTAATGTACTTGTGTAGCAGAGGGTGTGTATGTAATTACCGTGTGCGGCAGAAATGTGTATGGGAAAAATACCTGTGTGCGGCCCGGCTGTGTATGTAATATACCCCGTGTACAAGGGGCTGTGTGTGGCGAAACTGTGTTGTAATTTTAACCCCGTGTGCGGCAGGCTGGGGTATGTAATATACCGTGTGCGGGAGAGTTTTGTATGTTATTTACCCGTGGGGCGGCAGAGATGTGTTTGGGAATTTTTACCTGTGTGCGGCAGAAGCTGTGTATGTAATATACCTGTGTGCGGCAGAAACTGTGTATGTAAAAATTTCTGTGTGCGGCAGAGCTGAGTGTGTAGTATACCTGTGTGTGGCAGAGCTGTGTATGTATTATACCTGTGTGTGGCAGAGCTGTGTATGTATTATACCTGTGTGCGGCTGAGCTATGTATGTAATATGCCTGTGTGCGGCTGAGCTATGTATGTAATATGCCTGTGTGTGGGGTGAGTGTGTATTTTAATATGCCTGTGTTTCGGCTGAGGTGTTTATGTAATAAGCCTGTGTGCGGCTGAGCTGGGGTATGTAATATGCCCCGTTTTTGCGGCAGAAACTGGTATGTAATATACCTGTGTGTGGCAGAGATGTGTATGTAATATGCCTGTTTTTGCGGCAGAGTGTGTATGTTTAAAATAACGTGTGCCCGGGGGGGCTTTTGTATTTTAATATACCTGTGTGTGGCAAAGGGGTGTGAAAGTAATATACCTGTGTGGGGGCAGTGCTGTGTTGTAATTTACCTTTTGTTCCCGGGAGAGCTGGGTATGTAAATTTTCCTGTGTGCGGCAAAAGGCGTGTATGTAAAATTTTCCTGTGTGCGGCAGGCCCTGATGTAATAACCTGGGGTGCGGAAGAGCTGTGTATGTAAATTTTAAACCCGTGTATGTAATATACCTGTGTGCCCCAGAGCTGTGTATGTTAAAATACCCGTGTTTCAGCAGGGCTTGTATGTAAATTTTTTTTTGTGTGCCGCCCGGCTGTGTAGGGAATTAACCCGGTGTGGCAGAGCTGTGTAAGTAAAAATTTTACCCCCGTGTGGGAGCCCAAGGTGAGTGTGTAATATACCTGTGTGTGGCAAAAAAGGGGGGGGGTATGTAATAACCTGTTTTGCATTTCTTATTTACAGGGGGAGACAGGGGGGGCAGTTTCTATCTGTTTCCTACATTTATTTTTAAAAGGGGAGACGGGAGGCAGTACTAACTGAACCTACATCATTTACAGGGAAAAGACAAAGGGGGGCAGCACTATTGTACCCCCCCTTTATTTACAGGGAGAGGGCGGGGGCAGTACTTTCTGTACCCAAAATCCCTTTACAGGAGAGGGGCGGGGACCCGTACATCTGTAACCCACATCATTTACAGAGGGGAGACAGGGGGGCAGTACTTTATGGACCTACATAATTTTACAGGGGGGAGGGGAAGGGGGGCAGTTCTATCTTTTACCCACTTCATTTTTGGAGGACAGGGAGGCAGTACTATCTGTAAACCCACTCTTTATAGGGGAGCCCGGGAGGCCCGTACTATCGTACCTACTCATTTACAGGGAGAGACCCGGGGGGGCAGTACTATCTGTTCCTACTTATTTACAGGAGGGACAGGGAGGGGAAATAATATCTGTACCCCCATCATTTTTCAGGAGGGGGACAGGGAGGCGTACTATCTGTACCTACACTTTTACAGGGGAAAGAGAGGCCAAATACTATCTTTTACCTACTTTATTTACAGGGAGAGACAGGGAGGCAGTACTATCTGTACCCACATCATTTTCAGAGAGAGACAGGGGGGCAGTACCCATTGTACCTAATCATTTACAGGGAGAGACAGGGAGGGAGTACTATCTGACCCCACATTATTTACAGGAAGGACAGGGGGCATTTTTTCTGTACCTTCATCATTTAAGAGAGAGACAGGGAG
>JAODAL010028765.1:0-52790 GCA_025379985.1 Phyllomedusa bahiana | reverse complement strand
AAAAGGGACAACTGAGACCCCCCCACAAAAATCGCTGTGAAAAAATAGTTCTTCAAAAGCGATCACCCGCAGCGCACCTTCCCTGTGTACGTGGAGGGTGTGACTCCCCACGGCGCGCTCGGTTTATTGTGCGGTGAGTCAAGAATCCCCCCGGTCTCTGATTGGTTCATCTCTGCAAAACATGTATGCGGCTTTGCCCTTCTTCCTCCCAAGTGCTTTCCCCCATGTAACCCCATGTGCTCGCAGCCATTTTATAAATGAAAAGCACACTTTTTCCCCCGCAATCCCCCCCAAATTCGACTTCGTTACAAACCCGAAGTTTTCCTGAAATTCAAAACAATTCCACTTCGTTAGAATCATTCGCCCATCTCGCAGAGGAAAATCAAAACACTACCCCCTTAAGGGTGCTCTCCAAAAGGGGATGTTCCCCTTTCATACCCACTCATCCCCCCCACCATCAAGCCAATATCGCTCTGCTCTACACTGATGGGGGCAAAACCCCCCAAAACGCTATTAGATGAAAATTTTGGCTTGACAATTTTTCCCTTTTTCTTCTAAAAGTTTCAGGAAATCAGAAGTAAATTGGGATTTGTTAAACCTATAGAGGGCGCAGTGGCTTTCCAGCTCCTTTCCCTAATCCCTTGTTATGCAGATGCTTAGTATGGGCAAAAAAGGCAATCAAAAACACACCCCCTTTAATGGTGTTCCCATAAGGAGAGATTTTCCCCTTCTCATTGGTAAGTAAAAACCAAAATTATTTATATTGCCAAAATCCCAAAATAATGAAGAGAATTTTAAGGCTTTTTTTATTACTTTCTACAAAGTCAAAAGTTTCCCTACATTTCTTAGTTTTTGGGTTTGTATTGTCTTTTTACTATTGATTTGGATAAACAATTTGGATTCCTTCCCAAGTTCCCATTGTTGTAGGAATTGTGGCCCATTCTCCTCTTGAAAAAGTTTTGGGGCAAAAACGTACTTCGCGGCGTTTTGTGGGAGGTCACATGTCTCTTTTTCCTTACTAACAACACAATTTTTATGTATTGATATATTATAAAAAACAATTAGTGCATCTCTGACTATATATATATATCACTTGAATTATTATTACTGCTTTGTATATTATTGATGCACTAGTATTAATTTATTTTTTGTTTATTTTCCCAGTGTTTTAAGTTACATATTGTCCTGCTTTTTGTATATCTGGTGATTTTTAACCTTTTTAAGTAGCTGTGATCTAAAACATTGTGTCTATGTCTATATATATTTTGTACAAAAAAAGTTTAAATTTGAGTTTTATTTTTTTAATATGTATTTTGTGTCATCTTTTTTGATTGGGTTCAGAAGTTTGTAGGTCGCCTTGCTGCCCCTGCCTTTTTTGAGTTTTTTGCCCTAATTCCGTAGGATTGCGTCAGGGTTTTGTGATGGACACTCCAAAACATTGATTGGGTTTTTTTTAAAAGGGGAACCCGTCACTAGGTTGTGCCCCCCTTGCTGGGGCAGACAAGCATGTCAGACCTGCTGTTTCCACGTGTGTCCCTTATTTGTAAATGAGCAGTTTTAGAGATTTACCTCTCAATTTATTCTGAGCGGGGTTAGCTCCCCCCCCCCCAAAGTTGCTCCGCCCCCCTGACAGTTTTTCACCTGGTTTTTACCCATTTCAAGTAATAGGTTTGTCAGTTAGGTGGGCGGGGGCTAGCCTCAGGGGGGAGGGGTTTTAAAAAAAACTGACATCTGAAAAGGAAATTTCGAAACTCTTTGGCTGAAAACTGCAGATTTTTGCATTAAATTCACGAAAAATACAACATCTTACAGAATAAGGGACCCAGCACTGGAAACAGCAGCCCCACACTCCTTGTTCTGTCTTTAGCAGGGGGGCAAAAAATAGTGACAGGTTTCTTTAAGCCACTTTTTAACAGTTTACAGATGCTTCGGATCATTGTGCGTTTGAAGACCCCTTTCCCCCCAAATTTAACTTACGGCTGAGTCTTTGGGTTTGCTTCAGTAATCTTCGTACCTCATGATGCCATCTAATTTGTGAAGTGCACTGGTAACTCTTGCAGCAAAACAACCCCACAACATGATGCTGCCACCCCCATATTTTTCTCCAATTGTAATGATGGTCATTATGTCCTCTAAATACTGAGGGACAGTATATACCTACAGACAGGGGGACCTATGTACCTACTTACCTATGAGGGGCCATATATTCCTACCCACTGGGGGCCCTATATTATCACCTACCTATTGGGGGTCCTATATATGCCTACGAAGGGGGCCCCCTTTACCCCATTTCTGGGGAAAAACTAATATACCTATTTATTAGAGGGGCCTTTATACACACCTACTGGGGGCCTATATACCTACTTAGTGAGGAAGCCTTATATACCTACCGACTAGACCGAACCTATCTAAACTTCTTTTAGACAGGTTAGACCAAAAAAAATTAATCAGACTCTTCATGGGTTCCTTTCAACTATCTGTTGGGGGCACTATATAGATATCTATTGGGGGGCTCTATACTGAAGGGGGACTTTACCTACTTAAACCCTTATGGACCCAGCCAGTTTTGAAATCTGACATGTGTTACTTTATGCAAGAATAACTTTTTGGCACTTTTACCTATTCCTGTGATTTAAAGATTGTTTTCCTCATGACACGTTGTGCTTTAATCCCTTAATGACCACCCACCGACTTTTGGCATTGTGCGGTGTAGGTCGTTTGTCTGCAGCGACGTCTTTTAGTGTTGCTGCAGACATCGGGGTTTGTGGATCCCGGCGCCACAGCAGCTCTGAGAACAGGTTTGTACATCACAACCCTGTTCCCAGCACAGCTCCTGCAAGCACTGTGGAAAAGGGGAAACCTCTGCACTTAACCCTTTGATTGCCGCGGTTCCTGACGGCAGCATAATCAAAGGACTTTCCCCTGCTTTGTCAGGTGATCAGACTCCTGTAACCCAATAGAGCCCGAGAAACGGCTGCACAGTCAGCCCTGGGGACCTGGAGTAGCCCCAGGGCTGTCTGTGTAAGAAGCCAGCGATCAGGGCAGACTGTGTGCTGCCCTGACTGCAGCCTGTGTCAAACTGACACAGAAGATAATGTATTAGCAAATATTAATATGCTAATACATTACTAAGTGTAAAAAAATGTAACACAGTTATCCTTTCATGGTATTTAAAAAAAAAGTAAAAAACAAAATAGTCTAGAAAAAATAAAGTAAATAAAATAAAAATAGATATTTAATAAAAAATATTTGTGCATACATTACACACACAAAAAAACCTCCTACACATGTTAGGTATCCACACGACCGTAATAACCTGTAGCATCTAAAACCTATTAACCCTTTAACACAAACAAAAAAAATTATTTTACTCTTCATGTTTTTCCTCTTTGCCTTCTAAAAGCCATAACATTTTTATTTTTCCACCTACATAGACATATGGGGCTTTTTTTGCGGGACAAGATACACTTTCTAATGGTGTTATTCATATGACTATAGAATATACTGTGGAACGGCAAAAAAATTCTAAGTGGGGCAAAATGTGAAAAATGTTTTATTTGTGCCATGTTTGTGGGAGTTTTGTTTTTGCGGCGTTCAATCTTCAGTAAAAATGATGTGTTATCTGTATTCTACAGGTTGATCCGCATCCGGCAATTCCAAACATGTAGGGCTTCCGTTATGTTTTGAAATTTGCGACCAATAACTTTTTTGTACTAACACCTACGGACGTCAGTGTGGCGGCATTTTTTTGCGGGCTGAAGTGTACTTTTTATTGCTAGCAGTTTGGAATGCATGCAACTTTTTTGATCACTTTTATTCCATTTTTTATAGGACATGAAATGAGCAAAAAACCACAATTTTGGCGTTTGGAATTTTTTTTCTTCTACGATGTTCAGCGTACAGGATAAATGATGTTATATTTTTATAGATCTAACTTTTTCAGATGTGGCGATACCAAATATGTGTAACTTTTTATTATTTTATTGTTTTTATTTGTAAAATGGTGAAAGGGAGGTGATTTGAACTTTTAATACGTTTTTTTTACACTTTAAAACTTTATTATTTTTTTTTAACTTTAAAATTGAGTCCCCCCTAGGGCGCTTCACACTAGGGGGTGAGATCGTTAATACAGCCTAAGGCATTGCATAGACAGTGCATTAGGCTGTACCAAGAGGGCGTTTTCCCCACTTCAAGTTTTGGGCCGGAAGTAGGGCAAACGAAAACATGGCAGCGATGGGAGTCTTCACAAGACTCCCAGCTGCCATGTTAGCCCATCGGGACTCAGCGATCATCGGGACATTCAATTAGACGCCGCGGCCGTCTTTGCCGCGGCGTCTAAAGGGTTAAGCAGCACAGGCGGGTGGCGCCGCCCCCTCGAGCTGCAAGCGCCGGGTGTTAGCTGCAATTATTTGCTAACACCCGCGCTGCGATCCTGTTACACATCTCCTTAATACCACCCTGGCATACCCATACATCAGGGTGGTTGAAAGGGTTAAGTGTGAAATGTGAATGGTGTAAAAAAAAGGGAAAAAAAACAATTTTTTTAAAAAAAATTCTGCAATAAATTATAAGTGAACTTAAACTATTCCTCCAAAATTACAGCTTGTCCCAAATAAAACAAGGCCTCATACAACTGTGTCATTGAAAAAATAAAAAAGTTACAACTGTTGAAAGGCAAGGAGGCAAAAATTTAAAAAAATATGTTGGTTATTAACTAATTTTCAGGCTTTCAGGTTAAGGGGTTAAGTTAGTAAGTAATTTTGGTCCACAGAATCCTTGTTTGTTTGTGAAAAAAATCACAATTTTGTGAAATTTTAGAAAAATTTGTTATTTTCAAAGTTCTAAAATTTCTGTGTGCAAGAATAATTATTCACATAGCATCTACCATATGTCCACTGTTGGCATCATTTTTTTTTTTTTTTTAAGACACCCCTAATGTCTTAGAAATTTAGTAGTAATTTTTCACATTTTGAAAAAAATTTGCAACATTGATATTTTTAAAGATCAGTCCAGTTCTGAAGTGGTTTTGAGGGGCCTGTATGTTAGATTACGCCATATAAGAAACTACACCCCTTAAAGTATTCAAAACAGCATTTAAACTGGTCTCTTTGGCAACTGTCAGTCACCATGCCTGGCCATGCCCAATGGACACAGCCAGGCATGGTGTGTCACAGACAACCCGGAAGGTATTGTATACCTTCCGTGCTGTCTATTAGGAGACCAACAGTGCTGTTGCGGCTGCTGCACCGACTAAGCACAGAAGGAACTCGCCCCTTCTGTGTCTCACTTAGCTATTGGGAGCAGTAGCTAAGGGGTTAATCGGCCCCTGGAGTGATCTCTGGTCGGGGCCGCTACTGTGGGATGTCAACTGTAATATACAGCTGACATACTGCAGCGATCGTGCGAACTCTGTTTTAGAGTTCATACGATCCCCAGGATGTATCCATACGTCCAGTTGCATTAACCCCCAAACAAACTGGATATATGGATTCATCCAAAGTCTTTAAGGGGTTAATAGGAAAAGTCTGCCATTTATCTGACTACTTTTTAGTGTTTAATCTACCTAAAAGAAGCGTCTACCTTTATGCCTGCCTTTTTGGTTGGGGGGGGGGGGGGTGGGCTGACTACTATGTTGGGTGTGTCCCTACCTCCTGGTGGCATAAATGAGGGCCCTATAGTTGGTTGGGGGGCACTTTCATTGTTTGGAGTGGTAAATTCTGCAGGGATGAGCTGATCCTGGGAGAAGATGTCTGGACTGGAAGAAGAAAGAAAAGAGAGAACGACTCATTAGAAAAGATGTCGCCTGTGAGTCCCTAAATGTAACTGTCCTGTAATCACTTATATGTCTGCAGAGCCTGTGTACACTGGTATCTACCACTATATGGTTACTGTACGGAGGTAACATACAGCCTGCAGAGTCTGTGCACACTGATATCTATCACTATATGGTCACTGTATGACAGTGATATACAGTCTACAGAGTCTGTGTACACTGGTATCTACCACTACTGGTCACTTTATGGCAGTGATATAAAGTCTGCAGTGTCTGTGTACACTGGTGTCTACCACTATATGGTCACTGCATGACAGTAATATTCAGTCTGCAGAGCCTGTGTGCACTGTTATCTACCACTATATGCACATTGTATGGAGGTAATATACAGTCTGCAGAGCCTGTGTACACTGGTGTCTACCACTATATGATCACTGTATGACAATAATATACAGTCTGCAGAGCTTGTGTATACTGGTATCTACCATTATATGGTACTCGCATGACAGTAATATACAGTCTGCAGAGCCTGTGTACACTAGTATCTACCACTATATGGACATTGTATGGAGGTAATATACAGTCTGCAGAGCCTGTGTACACTGGTGTCTACCACTATATGATCACTGTATGACAATAATATACAGTCTGCACAGCTTGTGTATACTGGTATCTACCATTATATGGTCACTGTATGACAGTAATATACAGTTTGAAGAGCCTGTGTACACTGGTATCTACCACTATATGGTCACTGTATGGCGGTAATGGCGAGGGTATTATTCAGATCGTTTATGCTGTTGATATTTGGGGATGATGATGATGATGATGTACTGGTATTAATACGTGCTTGTCTATTGTTATTGGTATTATTGGTCTTGCTGTACTGGTTTGCTCAGTAACAGTATGTGGTATTAGTCACTATGTGGTAGTGATATGTGGGGTATTATTTGGTCTTTGTATATTGTTGTTATTGGTATTATTGGTCTTGCTGTACTGGTTTGGTCAGTAATATTATGGTGGTATTAGTCACTATATGGTGGTGACATGCGCTGATAATGTGGCTCCTGTATACATACTGACCCGCAGAATTCCGATTAGTCAATTAAACTATTCAGTATAAACTCCAACAAACACTAAACCCAAAAACAAAAGCACAGTATTTTTTTCCATTTTTTTATGGAGGGAGAGGGGGTGGTGAGAGGGAACAGATACTTTGGCTGTATAACTTGTTTTTCTTTGACCCGATCTGAAATTAACTTTTTGCTATTGGACAATCCCTTTAAATAGAAATAATTTTCTGCAGCGCGCTACAACGCAGTCATCCTTCTCGTCAAGTCGAGAACCCGGCGTTGAACCGTATTGGTGCCCAGTCACGGTCTGAGGGGAGCGGAGTCCCACGCTGAAGTTTGGCACCCGGGCCCATGAGTCTTGAGCTACGCCCCTGACAATAGGGCACATGGTGCTGACATCTTGGCCTTGGCGTGTAGTGATCTGTTGGAGTCATAAACTAGGGTCTCTGAGTTCAAAGACTTTTTCCCTCTCAGTTTGCGACAAGTGGTGATAACTGACACACTGACAAACAGGAGGCATTGCACAAGCTGTGTAAGTTCTTATCCTGTTGGTGTTTGATTTAGATTTGCTGGGAGAATTCCAATGCTGGAACTGGGCTAAGTATAATAACAGTCATGATTCACACTTTGGCCCAAAGGAGAGGCAAATCTTTTGTCAGGGATCTACCTGATGAGGTTACTTTGACATGGTAGGTGGACATGTGCAATTTGATCAAAATGTGCTCTGAGTACCTTTATTTTATGCATGTATAAAAGCAGTAATGAGGTTTTTTGTGTTCCAGCTAACCAAATATATAACAACCATTATTAACAATCCAAAATAATGTTAGTCGAACATAAATAGTACTGGGTAGTTTTGCTTAGCAACTTTAGCAACATGCTTTAAAGTTTTTACCAGTAATTGTTTCAAGTGTTTTATTAACTCTTGGCCATGAATTAGCAGAAGCCACCTCCCCCAACACTTTGAGGAAACAAGAACATGGTTTAGTATATGTAGTAGGATTGGAAAATGATGTATTTTATGTTTTTAAAGTTTTTAAAGTTCAAAAAATAAGAGAAAAGATACAATATACATCATGGTCAGTCTAGAGCAGGGTTGCACAAACTGTTGAACTGGGGCCACAAGTGGCTTGCAATATCAGTCTGAAAAGCCCCCAACCATTTGGTCAAAGAAATGCTTGTATGATTGATGGCTGTTCACATGTATTTTTATGATGGGAAGATGAGCAGTGTTGAAGCAAACTAATGGTGCACTGTGTGTCCATCTCTGGGACCTCCATATATAGCACTCTTCTAACTTATATATGATTCTCCATGAAGGAGTATATCAGGTGGAAAGGTGACTATGCATGACTGAGGTCCTCTATATTGCAGTTTACGGGAGCAGTGGAGTGGGCCCACCAGTGGAGTTGATTCTGGGGCCTAATTACTGTACATGCCTCTTATACTCTGCCACTTGCTTTTCGCCTATTTTCTCTTTTGCTTCTCCCGAGGATGCCCATGCAGTTTCAAAGCAACTTCAGGTCTGCCATGCTCAGGGGGCCACCAGGGGTTTCCTCTGTTCTCAAATGGGCCAGTACGAGTCTGATTGTAAATGGCAATGGCATATACTTTCAATTCATGATAAATGCCTCAAACAGTAATACTACTTTAGGCTACATTGGAGTCCTGGACTGGTTCAAGGACAATGTTATCCTCAGATGAGAAAAAGTTAAGCATCCATGGTCAGTTTGGCCTTGACTTTGGAGCCAGGCCCTTTCCCCTAAGGTTTGTTTCTTATGGGTTGATTCACAACTAACCTATTAGTTCTGATTGAAGATATATCCTTTGTTTGCAATGATAACAGAGATTGAAGAGCAATTAATAGTGGATAGGATTCCCAGTCTGACACTGATAGACACAGAAAAATTATTGTTCTTTTTAGGATTAACTGAAGACCTTCGGGAAAAAAACCTTTGCTTCATTCGTGATTCAAACCCAACAGCCTTGAATTATAAGCAATAATTCTAACTTCTAAGCCCCAAAAAATCTAAAATATCTGTTCTGCTGTATTATACATTACACAGCCAGAATCCTCAATGCTGGGAATATGTGATCTGTACGTGTACGAAACACTATCCCAAGCAGAGGCAGGGACAGCAGAATGGCACAGATTTTATACAAAGTGCAATAACTTTCTGTATTACATTTCACAAATTAATTTTATAGCATAATCACAGAATCACTTTCCAGCGTACTCACTTGCCAATATTAGACAAAAATTCCAGCATGTTTGCCTGCTGTGCCTCCCTTTCACTTGGAAACATTGTGATTGAAATTCTAAAAAGTTACCTCAATATCTGTCTGACCTCTTCCTTCCAAATCCTTATGAGTCATTGCTTAAATGAATACCCTTCCTAAACTGTTATACATGTTTAGAACACTTATAGAGAGGAGAAATTGACAGAACTGCAAACTTTAAGACCCCATTCACATCACTTTCAACCATATGTTGGAGGTATCCATTGGCAAAGGTATTCCAATGTTACTGTGATGGAGCCATAGGGGAGTATAGAGCAAATGTTTTCTCTTTTGGACTATGTTTCTTCTATTTCATGATGGTATAGCATGATTTCGGCTGCAGGTCCACTTCAGTATACATCGTATGTGGTGGAAACAGATGTGAAATAATAGAAATATAGTCCAGACATTCAATTTACAGTTGTTTTATAGACTATATATGTAACAGCAGCTGGTGTAGATGGTAATGACTATTGGTAGTGCATCCACTGGAAAAGCGCTAGTCTAAGGGGCCCCTGCGGTGGGGCTTGCTCCAGCAAGAAACCCCCGGTTCACTATCCCTGGCGTGACTTGCTTCTGGTGGTGGGCGAGGTGTAGCGTGGTCCAAAATCATAAGGCAGACTCGTGGTTGAGGACAGACAGGAAATAGACGGGGCAGCAAATAGAATCTAGTCATTGGGTGGAGGCCAAGGTCTGGATACACAGTAATAGTCAAATAGAAACCACGGCAAAAAATTTGATGAAAATTTATAATAGGGTTTTTTTTTTTACACTAGCGAAGAACGCTTAGAAAATCATCCAAAAGATGTGAATACTCACAAGTGATTTTTTAAAAGTGTAGTTAAACCAAAGAGATTGTGGATTTAATATGGACGAGTTTCGGCAAATGCCTTTATCAAAAACATCGTTTTGGGAAAAATTAAAAAAATAAGTATAAACACTAAACCTGATCAGAGGTAGAAGACGAGGGATAAGTGAGAAATTTTATGAATAATGGGTATGTACATAAAAATAGGTAAATGCATAGTAGAGAAAAAAAATACGAAAAGTAGACAGCATATTATAGGAAGATATAAAATTCAATGAGTATAGTTTTACCCAATATAGGAGATAAAACTTAGAGTGAAAATATGAAGGTGAAATCCAGTGACTAGAAGAAAAAATAAAAATTGTTAGTACATTGTTATCTATATGGTATAGAGGGAGTTAGAGGCTGGGGTTTAATACCCGGGCGGAGGAACCTCCCATGGGGTATAGTTCCCACATGATGCTGGTTTGAGAAGGTAATACATACAATTGTTAGGTGTGAAAATAGGTATAGTAAAAAGGGCTTAGGGAAGGTTGAGCTGTAAAGAACTTAGGTGGCAGGGCGTTGGACGAGCGTCCCGGGGGGCATGGAGAATTCCGGAATGCCGCTGTGCGAGCGTCCGGAAATAGGTACCGCGCATGCGCAGAAAGTGCGCTGCGCAGATTACGGGGGTTCGTCGGGGTTAGTAAAGAACACGGTGCCGAGCGCTGTAATGTATTAGAACTAATGGGAAGCTGTCTTCAGCAGAGGTGAACAGATCCTCCCCCCGCCCTTGTGTTATCCGGGAGGGGAACAGCTCCCCCCCCTCCCCCGTTCATCTTTAGCAGGTGATCCCCCTCCTATGTGTTTTCGCAGCAGGTGAAAGACTCCCCCCCCCTCCCCTGTGTTACCCCAAAGCATGAACAGACTCCCCCTCCCCCCTGTTTATCAGCGCAGGTGAAAAAACTCCCCCCCCCCCCCTTTTTATTAGAGAAGTTTGAAAATGACTTTTCCCCCCTCCTGGTTTCAGAAAGGGTAAAAAGACTCCTCCCCCCCCTGTGTTATCAGAGCGGGTGAAGACTCCTCCCCTCCCCTTTTACCACAGATGGTCCCCCCCCCCTGTTTATCAGCAGCAGGTGAAAGACTCCTCCCCCGGTTATCGAAACGGGGTAAAGACGGAAGGTAAAACAAAATTCCCCTTTTTATATCAAAGAAAGTGAACAGACCCCCCCCTCCCCTTTTTAACAGCGCATTGAACAGATCCTCCCCTCCCTGTTTTACAGCAGGTGACAAAACCTCCTACCCTCCCCTGTTTATCAGCAGGGGGTGAACAGACTCCTCCCCCCCCTGTTTTATTAAGCAGGTAAAATCCCTCCCCTCCCTGTGTTATCAACAGGTGACTCCTCCCCTCCCCTGTAATCAAGCGCAGGGAACAAACCCTCCCCTCCCTTTTTTTCGAGCGTGAACGACCCCCCCTCCCGTGTTTAGCAACAGTTGAACAGACCCCTCCCCCCCCTGTTTACAGAAAACAGTTGAACAACTCCCCCCCCCCTGTAAAGCACAGCAGGTGACTCCACCCCCCTCTATTCTCAGGCTTGTCAGTTATTCGCAGTTGGGATACAACCTGGGAAAGCGGAAAAGCATAAAAAAAGTACGAAGGTCCCACTCTGGAAACCTCCATTTTTTAATAAAGAGAATCTCTGGGGAAAACGAGAGATAAAAAGAACAATAATAACCGGAAAAAAGCAAACCCCCATAAAAATCCCAATTAATAGTGACAGGGCCTGCACAGTCATGTGTGTTATGCCACAAAAGACATTTATTACCTGTATATTTTAAACTCTTTACTTCCTGTCCGTTTAATGACTTTTGAAGGAGAAAACGTGTACATTTTCGGCCTTGCTACATTAAAGATTTCCGGCGTATGGGGGCCCGCAAGGGGAGGGGGGCTCACCACTTTTAGTGATTAGTGGGGGTCGTACCTATGAAGGAGTTTTTTTGGCGAACAACCCCTTTTAAAATTTAACATAAAATATAAGCTTTACAAATATTTTAAAACATTAAAAATTTAAAAACCTCTCCCCCTTTTTTGACAAAAAAATGATAACAAAATAAAAACTGGTATTTTTTTGCCTCCCGTAAGGAAAGTTACCAACGTATTTGCGGAGAGTAATTGCACTGATTGAGTTTATAGTGCGCCTGAATGTATGAACCTGTCATATGCGGCGTCATAAATCTGGCGTGTGGTATGCCTTGCATAACATAGCCTAGCATATATTTGGTGTGTATCTCAGGCGCATAGCATATCTTTGGGGCATGCTAGCTACTAGGTGGAGCAGATGGTGAAACTGCGCCAAGTTTTGGTGTACGTGTTCAAAAATATATAGAAAAAGGGGTACAAATTTTTTGGGCGCAAAAAAACGGAAAAAATAATGCAGCCAAATCCGCCCTTATTTGCTGTTGAGGGAAGTATAAAACCCCTGGCCTACTTCATCTAGGGACTCAAAGTATTGCTTCTGACATTTCTTATTAGGTATTGCATGGTCATCTCTCGCAAATATAGAATTTATTGTGAAGTTTCATGATATTTCTATTTTTTGCGGCATTGGCTATATGCACTCAGTTAAAAGGGGATTTTTGCTTGACTAACTTTAAGGCTATGTCTACACTGCACAAAAAACAGCCCGTTTTTTCGCGTTTTTCGTTTTTAAAAACGCTGGAAAAACGACTGTAATCATCTCCCATAGACTTCTATTGTAAAACCCTCTGCTGTCTACACTGAGCTTCTTTTTTCTGCACGTTTTTTGACTGGTCGTATTATGCAACGTGCTCTAAAAAACGCCAGAGCAGGGCAGAAAATTTACTACGCGTTTTGTGGCCCGATTTATCAATGAAAACCCTCCCAGGAGACCCAAGTCCCACCTATAGTGGGTGTTAATAAAGGTTATACCCGATCAAATTGCATACAAGTGTCTGATGTGTCCTTTTTTGTACCTTTTGTAATAAAATTATCATGCTTTGGTCGCTAACAATTTTTGCGCAATTCATATATTCTTCGCTAAAAATAAGTTTTTTATGGATTTTAGCACCAGAATCCGTTTTTTTATGGATTTTGGTGCTAAAATCCTTTTCTTAACATATTTTGGCGCTAATAAATTTATCTTGCTTCTGACGCCAAAAATACTTTTTTTTATGGATTTTGGCGCCAGAATCCGTTTTTTTTTACAGATTTTGGTGCTAAAATCCTTTTCTTAACATATTTTGGCACTAATAGTGATCTCGCTTCTGACGCCAAAAATACGTTTTTTTATGGATTTTGGTGCTAAAATCCTTTTCTTAACATATTTTGGCGCTAATAAAGTTATCTCGCTTCTGACGGCAAAAATCCTTTTTTTTTTACGGATTTTGGCGCCAGAATCCGTTTTTTTTTTACGGATTTTGGAGCTAAAATCCTTTTCTTTACAGATTTTGGCGCTTATAAAGTTATCTCGCTTCTGACGCCAAAAATACGTTTTTTTTTACGGATTTTGGCCCAAGAATCTGTTGTTTTTTTTTCCAGATTTTGGTGCTAAAATCCTTTTCGTAACATATTTTGGCACTAATAAAGTTATCTCGCTTCTGATGGCAAAAATACTTTTTTTTACGGATTTTGGCGCAAGAATCCGTTTTTTTACGGATTTTGGTGCTAAAATCCTTTTCTTAACATATTTTGGC
The DNA here is from genome assembly GCA_025379985.1 of Phyllomedusa bahiana. Taxonomy (NCBI): domain Eukaryota; kingdom Metazoa; phylum Chordata; class Amphibia; order Anura; family Hylidae; genus Phyllomedusa; species Phyllomedusa bahiana. The sequence goes on along the minus strand of JAODAL010028765.1, from coordinate 39,163 downwards.
ACTAATAAATTTATCTTTCTTCTGATGCCAAAAATACTTTTTTTTTACGGATTTTGGTGCTAAAATCCTTTTCTTAACATATTTTGGCGCTAATAAAGTTATCTCGCTTCTGACGGCAAAAATCTTTTTTTTTTTACTGATTTTGGCGCCAGAATCCTTTTTTTTTTTTTACGGATTTTGGAGCTAAAGTCCTTTTCTTTACAGATTTTGGCGCTTATAAAGTTATCTCGCTTCTGACGGCAAAAATACGTTTTTTTACAGATTTTGGCCCAAGAATATTTTTTTTTTTCCTCCAGTTTTTGGTGTTTAAAAACCCTTTTTTGTAAAATTTTTGGCGTAAAAAAAGTTATCTCGTTTTCGACCCCAAAAATATTTTTTTTTTACGGTTTTTGGGCAAAAATTTTCCTTTTTTTTAAGGAATTTTCCCACTAAAATCTTTAAAAAACATTTTTTGGCGCAAATAAAGTTATCTAAATTCTCCCGGGCTAAAAAATACGTTTTTTACGGATTTCGGCGCCAGAATCCTTTTTCTTTACGGATTTTGGCGCTAAGATCAATATTTTTAAAAAATTTTTGGGCGCAAATAAAGTGATTTTGCTTCTGACACAAAAAAAAAAAAAAAAGATTTTTTTACGGAATTTTTGGGCAATAAGGGTTTTTTTAAAATTTTTTTCCCGCTAAAACCCCTTTTCTTTAAGATTTGACGTTAAAACAGGTTTTTTGCTGTTGGAAAAAAATAATGTGGGTTTTTTTGGATTTTGGTGCAAGAATAAAGTAGTAGCACGCAGCAGCAGACAACGGACAATGTGCTCAAAATGGCTACAGTGACTGCTTAACATGTTAACTCCACCTGTAGGGTGTAGTTTACATCCAATAGCTTAATTTGTTTCATTCATTAAAAGCAGAGCAAAAAGCTTAAAAAAAAGGGTCCAAAAAAAAATAAAAAACCCCCAAAAAAAAAATGATGTTTTTTCAAGGGTGCTTTTGACAAACAAGTGGACCAAAAAAATCAGTTTAATTTAAAGTTTTTTGTTTAAATTGTTTTCAGGTCATTTTTTGTCCAATTTTCAATTTAGGGGCATAGCCCCAAAAATTTTAGGTAAAGTAAAAAAAAAAGATTATTACAAATTGAATTACTGTTCTGATTTTTCTTCATTTCAGAGTTAGAGCAGTTCTTATGCCCTGTTTTTTTGTACACTTGCTTTCCTAGCTGCTGACTACATCTCTCTGTACCCTCAAAATAATCACAGCAAAAATAGATCCTGCCGGAACTCTTAGACAATCGAAACTAGTAGTAAAGGATTTAGGAGCATCCTAGATTAAATCATAACATATGAATTTTAATATAAAAAAACACAGAAGAGTAGAATAGACTAAGCATATGAGCTTGGCTTCTTGGAGCTTGTTCCACAGAGTGAAGGTAACAGAGTGTGAGTTAAAAAAACGGAGTTAAAAACAGGAGTGTAAAACTGGTAAGTAAACAGACTTTATTTATTACTTTAATCTATTTAACCTTTCTTTTTAAACTCTTTCATTGCTGTTGCATCGGGATAATGGACAGCAAAACATGGCAATTTTCACCAGTGCACAATCTGCATATGTATGCACTACTTGGAGATGAGGGCCAGGGTGAATACAGCTGTTTGTAGCAGATGTGAGCATGTTGCTTACTCTGGTAGATCAAAATTTTAGATCTAGAGGAGAAAATGCAAACATGAGGACGATTGACAATGAAAATGAGAGTTTGTTCTCCTGAGGCAAAGAGTGGGCTAAATGTTGAGGGTGGAGTATTGGACCGAAGGAGGTGCCTTGTAGCTGGGGCCCGCCCCCGGGTTATATGTAGACAGGGGGTAGTTCTAGGGGTACCAGAAAAAGGAAAGGCCCACTTCTCTCCTGAGATTCCAAGCAAAATTGCCATGTTGGGTGATAATGCTGGGGTCAGTCTCAGAAATGGCAGCCCTAGTGGACAATGACTTTCCTTTGCTGGCCGGAGAGTAGCCAACTAGTAGTCAGAGGGATGGGAATGCAGGGTAGCGAAAAGACAGTTAGTAGCTTAAGGGGATTTTATTAATCCAGGAAGACAGATAGATTAATTTGATCGCCAGGAAGCCTCAACCGAAATGGTTGCTGTGTACCTGGGTCAAGGGTTTTCCGGCTGTGCTGGATTAAATTATGGGAGGGGCTGGTGATGACCCAAGCTGTAATGTTGATCTAACAACTGATAACGGTAGGTGGAGGATCCTAAGGAATAATTTTAAAGAACATAGGCCTCAAAGCTGGTGGGAAAGAACCTCCAAGGTTGTGATTCTCCGGCACTACTGCATGTGCCATGCGCTACTGAGGAAAGACAACAGTGAGCTCAGGAAGTGTTAAATGCATGGCTGAAGTCGTTGGTGTAGGAAAGGATGGGGTTTGGGTTCTTAGAGCACTGGGCGTAATTTTTCATTGGTCGTGACAATTGTTTTCTACAGATAAATGGCACCTGAATGGAAGAGAGGTCTGCTGTGCTGGGGGAGAGAATTCTGAAGGGGTGTAGGGGTATTTAAACTAGGGTAGGGGAGGGAGGTCAATCTAGGAGAAAATGAAGGGGTTAGATAAGTGTAGAGAGTGGGCAGACTATTTCAGGGAAGGTGCCAGGTGGAGACGTGGAGTGGGGATGTTGGGAATAGACCAGTGGATCAGGAGATTCATGGTTGCATACCAGCATTGATGATATTACGGTGCCCCCAAATATCTCATGTAATCTCATTCCATCTTACTAAACTATGTAATATATAATCACATGCTTTCTACTAAAGGTGTAAAGTATAATCACATGCCATTTACCAAAGGAGGGATGTGTAATTCCATGCCGTTATCTGAACAGGTAACGTAATACCTCATGCTTTAACCTAAACGGGTAAAGTATGATTCCTGCCATATTATGAACATGTTAGTTTAATCCATACCGTTGACGGAGAGTGTAAACTGGAAGGGAATCAAAAAGGGTTTTCACAAATGCCAGAATTCTTAGAAACAAAAAGGGGGAATTGAGGCATAGTGTAGAGGAGCAGATTAATTGTCGGTTTGGTATTGCTGAACATGCTGGAACTCCTCGCATGATTTGGCTGTTCAAACTTTTCAAGGTTTTAATCTATTTAGCAAGGACAGAAGCGACAGAAGGGGAGAGAATGTGTGTTTGCAAGGAGTGAATTATTGAAGGCCAAATGTGTGAAAGAGGAAATAGAGGGCAAAGTTGCTAAAGATGTGGAAACATTGTGGGTGGAAATACAAGGCGGGGTTAATGCAGAAAAAAAACTATTTTTGGTGTAATCTATAGATCCCCGAACATCACTACGGAGATAGAAGAACAAGTGCATAATCAAATGGCAGCAAAAGAGGTTCACAAGTGGTAATATGGGTGGCTTTAATTACCCAGTCATTTAATGGGGTTAACGTTCTGATCAACTAAAAAGGGAAGGAATTCCTCAATTTGTTTAGAGGATAATTTTATGGGGCAGTTTGTATAAGATCCCACTAGAAGTGATGCTGTGTAGGATCGGGTAAATTCTAACAAAGCAGAACTTGTTGAAGTGGTCACTGTTTCTGAAATTCTAGGTAATAGTTGACCAACAATTATACCGTCAGTATATACTCTCGAGTTTAAGCCGAGTTTTTCAGCCACAACAAAAATGTGCTGACAATAAACTCCCTCGGCTTATACTCGAGTCACTGGTCGGCACTCAGGCACTGTGATGGCCCGAGTCTAGTGCTGACAGGGGATCGCTTCGTTATATGCGGCTCCTCACGGTGAGCGCTTATAACTGAAGGCCGAGCACGGCTGACAGTGTCCAGGCGCTGCGTGGACCCGGGCACTGTCCGTCATCTCTTCCCCTGCATGCGACTCCTTACGGAGCGCACACAGGTGAAAGAGATACCACTGCGGGGCACAGAGCGAGCGCTCCGTGCTCCGCAAGTGGGACTCCGGGCGGCCGCAAACGTCGCGGCTGTCAGGAGGCTCCCCGGCAACAGGCAGCGTGCATGTCATCACGCTGCTGTTGCGCGGCCTAATGACGTCACCCGCCTATGCGCGGAAAGAGCGCGCGGGATGCGATGGCTCCGAACAGCGAGGACGGCCGGCCAGTGAGGGAAGACGGAGCAGCGGGCGAGCCAGGTAGTGATTTTTTTTTTGTTTTAAGAACGTTGCCTTACACCTGCCTATACCTGTCTAGTACTGCCTTTAGACTACCTTTACCTGCCTAGTTCTTACCTTACCTGCCTAGTTCTACCTATACACATCGCCTTAGTAATACTATACCTGCCTAGTATGCTATAAGCCTACTATACCTGCCTAGTACTGCCTTGTACTACATATACCTGCTTAGTTACTGCCTATACCTGCCTAGTACTAACCTATAGCTTACCCTATACCCTAACCTATACCTGCCCTAGTACTACCTATAACTGCCTATAAAGCATACCTATACCTGCCTGTACTACCTATACCTGCCTAGTACTGGCTATAAGCCTACTATACCTGCCTAGTACTACCTATACCTGCCTAGTACTACCTATAGCCTACCTATACCTGCCTAGTACTACCTATACCTGCCTAGTACTGCCTATAAGCCTACCTATACCTGCCTAGTACTACCTATACCTGCCTAGTACTGCCTATACCACCCAAGAACTACCTATACATGACTAGAACTGCCTATAAGAGTACCTATAACTGACTAGTACTGCCTATACCTACCTAGTACTGCCTATAAGCCTACCTATACCTGCCTAGTACTACCTATACCTGCCTAGTACTACCTATACCTGCCTAGTACTGCCTATAAGCCTGCCTATACCAGCCTAGTACTACCAATAGCCAACCTATACCTGCCGAGTACTATGGGGGACACATAGCTGCCTATACCAGCCTATGGGGGACATTAAACTGCCTATATCTGCCTATGGGGGACATCAAACTGCCTATGTAATTTTATTGGTATCTATTTTTATTTTTAAAATTCACCAGTAGCCGCTGCGTTTTCCACCCTAGGCTTATACTCGAGTCAATAAGCTTTCCCGTTTTTTGTGGCAAAAGTAGGTGCCTCGGCTTATACTCGGGTCGGCTTATACTCGAGTATATACGGTAATTCATTTTAGTGTAAACTGGAAAAAAGGAAAACAGAGCGGGAGGGCAAAAACATTTAATTTTAAAAAGGCCAATTTTGCCTTATTGAGGGACACAATACAGGACATAGACTGGGAGCAGCTATTATCAAATAGTGTAGAATCCAAAGTGGAGAGCTTTAAATATACTCTGTGGAAATTTATAGCAAATGTATTCCTATAGGTAACAAGCATAGGCGATTAAAACTAAATCCAACCTGGCTTCTACCTTCTATTAAGAGGGCAATAAATAATAAAAAAAGGGCATTTAAAAAATATGTCAGGGGGGTCAGCATTAGCCTTTGAAAATTGCAAAAAGCTTAATAAAATCTGTAAAAAAGTGATAAAAGCAGCTAATATTCAAAATGAAAGGCAGGTGGCCAATCACAGTAAGACAAACCCCAAGAAGTTGTAGGACCCTTAAATAACAGTTATGGGGAGCTGGACACTGGGGACCAGGAGAAGACTGAGGTACTAAATAGGCTCTTCAGCTCAGTGTATACTAACGATGAGAAAGTAGCTGATGTAGGCGGACCCAGTGCGGATTTAGGTGGTGCCAGTACTGTTAATATATCATCTGCTATAATTAGTTGTAGAAATGGCCTAAGCCAAGTTAAATAAACTGAATGTGAACAAGGCTCCAGGTCCTTATGGAATATACCCAAGAGTTCTTAAAGAGCTCAGCTCGGTTGTCAGTGTGCCTTTGTATATTAGATTTAGAGATTCTCTGGTGACTGGCATAGTGCCAGGAGACTGGCGCAAGGCAAATGTAGTTCCCAATTTCAAAAAAGGCTCCAAGTCTTGCCCATGTAATTATAGACCAGTAGGTTTACCATCTGTTGTGGGAAAAATGTTTGAGGGATTCATAAGGGACTATATACAGGAATATGTGGACAAATACAATATTATTAGTGATTGCCAACATGGTTTTACTAAGGACAGAAGTTGTCAGATCAACCTGATCTGTTTTTATGAAGAGGTGAGTAGAAGTCTGGATAGCGGAGCAGCTGTGGATATTGTGTTTTTAATCTTTGCAAAGGAATTTGACACTGTCCCTCATAAGCGTTTTTTGGGTAAATTAGAGTCCACTGGGTTAGAAATAACAGTGTGTAATTGGATTAAAAACTGGCTATCGGATCATACTCAGAGAGTGGTGGTAAATTACTCCTACTCTGAGTGGTGGGCTCAGTATTGGGTCCTCTTTTATTTAATGTATTTATTAATGATATAGTGGAAGGGATCAATAGCACAATTTCTATTTTTGCAGATGACACCAAGCTATGTAGGAAGGAAATTGACCATCTCTGGGTATGTAAGGTAATGAAGAATCCAGATTGTCCTTTAAAGGTCCTTTATTTATGGTCCTATTAAGATTGATGACAAGGCATACTGCTGGCTTATCACAGTTTTCCTACATTCTGTATTAAAGCTGGTTATCTTATGCAATATACATTTATATATGCGTTTGGCCTCTCCCAGAGGTCCTGTAGCCCCCCTTTAAAGGAGAAACTCCCCAGACATTCAACAAACTTTGGACACCATAGCCCACACATGTCTTGGGTATACAGTATTTCATCATGGAAACTACTCGCAAAAAGTTAGGTACATTTGGCTTTCGGGTGAAATTAATGAAAAACATAAAAATGTCACACTACAGTAATATTTTATCCTGAGGTAATTTAGGTCGTAGCATGCAATGTTGATTTTCTTATCTCAAACAACGTAATGAACCAAAAGCCAACAACAGTGGGGTATACACCATTCAAAAAAGTACAGTGTCTCAATAAATTATCATGTGGCCTTGAGCATCAATTACAGTTTGACAACGACATCTCAAGCTGTTCACAAGCCAGGTTATTGACTGCTGAGGCATGGCATCCCACTCTTCTTGAATGGGCCCCTTAGGTCATTGAGGTTCAGGGGTACAGAGTTACAAGCTTCTACACAACGACTCAGCTGGTCCCACAGGTTTTCTAAGGGGTTCATGCCTGGAAAAAGTGCAGACCACTCCACTGGAGGTACCCCAGTCTCCAACAGCCATTCCCTAATAATGTGACCCATTTGAGCTGGAGTATTGTTGTACTTGAAGATGATATGATCGCTATGTTGTTCATGCAGAGGCACAATGACTTGATTAATGTTATTCAAGCACTAGAGGCTGTATTATTCACAAAGTGTAGGGCAGTTCTGTATTAACTAGACACACCTGCTCACACTGTAACCCCACCTCCACCAAAGACTTGTGTGTGGCTCTCCTTGACATCTCCAGCATCATTAGTGGCCATAATTTCTGATCATATTGAGCTGACTTTCATCACTGAACAACACTGAGGAGCACTGGTCCCTCATTCAGCGTAGATGCTTCCTGGTCAATGCAAGGCGATGATACCTGTTGTGTGTTCAGGTGTCAGACCATGCTGATGTAAATGGTTGTGAATGGTGTGACATGACACTTGGTTGACTCTCACTTCCCTTAAACGTGCCTGGAGTTGTGTGACATTCATCCTCCAGTTCTGCAGGGCATGGTTTACAATGAAGCGGTCATCAGTGTGTGATGGAGCCAAAGGACTTCCACTTATTTGCCTTTGTGTGACTCTTTCAGTCTCTCTTTATCTCTGTTGCAACCTGCTGATGACACTCTGTGACACTCTTAGCTCAGTGGCCACTTCTGTCTGAGAGCATCCTGCTTGAAGCCTCGCAATGGCGAGGTACTGTTGATCTATTGTAAAGTGGTGTCTTGGACTGTTTAAATTCTAATTCATATTGCTCCTAAATTTCTTGGCTGATTTCTGTTATGAATTCTGCCATTAAGCTCCTTAGAAATCAGCAAGTTATGCAAAAAGTATGGAAACATTGAACAGTTGGACAAGTGCATCTAAAGGGAAGAGATGGGCTCATTTAGTTCATTTAAAACCACTTTAACCCCTTAATGACCTTGGGCGTATGAGAACGTCCCAGGGCCGCTAAGGGGCTTTGCAGGGGGATCGCTCCGCGACCCCCCCCGCACAGCCGGCGGGTGTTAGCGGCCAATCGCCGCTAACACCCCGCAGTAACAGCGCCCGCGGGGGGCTCCGCCCGCTGGCGCTGTTTCACCCATCAGACACCGCGGCAAAGATGGCCGTGGTGTCTGAATTAATGCCGTTCGGTGCCGCGCACCGATCGTTACGGTTATCAGCATCAGCGCAGCTATGCTGTGCCGATCCGATGACCGGGCATGGTGGTGGGGAGCCCTGTGAAGGCCCCTGTCACTTACTCTGGCGGTTTCCCCACTTCCTGTCTGCAGACGGAAGTGGGGAAACCGCCATCTTTGTACAACCTATGCAATGCATTAGATTGTATTAACAATCGCGCCACCTAGTGGTCAAGTACCATAGGTGGCCTCAATGTTACAGTAAAAAAAAAAATAAATAAAGTTTTAAAGTACAAAAAAAAAAGTATTAAAAGTTCAAATCACCCTTTCCCCATTTTACAAATAAAATCATTAAAATAATAAAAAAGTTACACATATTTGGTATCGCCGCGTCTGAAAAAGTCCGATCTTTAAAAATATAACATCATTTATCCCGTACGCTGAACACCGTAGAAGAAAAAAAATTCCAAACGCCAAAATTGCTTTATTTGGTAATTTTACGTCACTCAAAAAATGGAAAAAAAAATGATCAAAAATGTCACATGCATTCCAAACTGCTAGCGATAAAAAGTACACTTCAGCCCGCAAAAAATGCCTCACTGACGTCCGTAGGTGTTAGCACAAAAAAGTTATCGGTCGCACAAATGGCGCCGTGGCGCAAATTTCAAAAATAGAAAATGTTTGGAATTTTTTTATGGTACCAAAAACATAACGGAAACCCTACATGTTTGGTATTGCCGGGATGTGATAAGAAAAACTGTATGAATACTTTAGATCACAAACATTAATGGATCTACTGGCGTGGGCTAAAAATCTTTTATGCATTTCTCAAGCACTCGGTGAGGTCAAAAGCAAATTGAGGATATTGTGGCTAACATCCAAACAGAGGTGCTCATGCAGGGGCGTTAGCCCCTTTCCCATAATGCCTTGTGATATCCAGGAAACAGTGTCATACAAAGATTTCTAGATAGTACACTGCAAAAGCTAGATCAACATTTTTCTGTTGAAATCCTGGAGATTTTGTATTTTCCATACCTAATTTTGGGGGCAACCATCTTGTACCAGCTACTGCAATAGCATTTCCAGAGATTTGCTTTACAGCAGATAAAAGAACATTAGAAAAATCTAAATTTTAGAAGTTGACCTGGGAGTATGTTGTAAGTCAGCCCTGTGATGTGTGTAGATGGGTAGTAGTTGCTGCCAGGAAAGGAGGAACTCAGCTGTCCTCATCATCTCTTGTCAATGGTGTGATAATGTGTTACCTTTCATTGTAATCTTGTTTGCTGATGTTAATGAGATTACGACTGACCCTGGCCAAAGTATACACAGCAAATGCTGAAAAGTAAAAAGTGTCAGCCTAGGGTGAGAGCTCAATGGTCAGCCTAAAAAAAAAAATACAAATTTTCAACATAGTGACATGGAAAAAGAAAATATTCACATTTAAGAAAAATATGTTTAGCCTGAAAACTGGATTTAACAAATATGTCCTTTTCTGATGATAGATGTTTAATATTTATAGCCTTGCTTCACCCTTTTTTGAGATATAACATTATGGAATCTGTAATGTTTTACATATATAGAAGCAACAAAAATTAAACAGTTAAACAGTTTTGGCCTTGAACATATGAACAATTTTTTGGCTCGGGCAATGTTTACTGATGTTAATTCTAAAACTGTATTAAATAAAATAATTTCCCTAAAATATAAAATTAATATACAATTATATAATATAAAAAAATATAACATTTATTGACAAGTAAATAATATAGAATTATTAAATATTATAAAATTGATAACAGCATCTACCATAAATCCCGTTATTATAGTATTATCAGTGATTGCGATAAATTTAGGCTCAAACCACTTTTAACTTGATCTGGCTGTTCATACAGTTATGCCCCTCTTTTTGGCATCTCACATTCATAAATGTGTCTAATCCTGTGGATGTTTGTCACACGCCCTCAGAACGCCCCCACATCTTTGGCGAATTACAAAGTGTTGAGGCTGGCTTAGATTACACCGAAGTTTGGAGCGTATAATGCGCCTGATGTATGAAAGAGGTTTCTGTGCGCTCATAAATGGTGTCTAAAGTTAATTGTGCCTCGTCTGTGTGTTTGGTGCTTAGGTGCATAAGTAATGCGCCAAACATGTATTAAGGTTATAGATAGACTGGAGATAAAAGAAAATTCATTAGACTAGCATGTCAGTGAATAGAAACTATGGAACTGATCTTGCTTGGTGGACCACAGGTTCCAGCAAGACCTATGGTATGTTGGCTGTTGCTGTATGTAGAATAAAGGGTGAGAGCAGCAAAAATAAATTTCGATTTAATGTGGTAAAAATGAGAGAAATCTGAACATCATCACCAGTGGGTTATTATAATCATAAATTACTTTTTACTATTTTACTGGTCTAAGTTGAGAAATAATGGACATTTTTTGCCATTCTAGCTCCACTTCAACTCCTCAGGCTCTAGGAAACCAGATGAAAATAGATCTGCTTGTTCAAGCAGTTATACTTCGCAGCCTGCCTACTTTTGGCGCATTTTACGCCAGAGAAGGGTGAAAAAAACTTTCATACATGTCTCCCTATGCATCAATGTGTGGCGTCTCTTCTATATCAAATAACAAACCAACTCTGTTTCCTGCTGTTTAAGTCTTTAGATGATGTGGCAATCATGACAGCGGCGTCTAAATGAATGAGCAACGGTGCTGCACAGCGAAATCGCAGGGTACCGATCATTTATTATGGCAGCTAGAAAGCCATGTGCTTCCATGTCTGGGATTGTAACACTTACTGCCTCAGGTATGAAGTGCTAGAACCACCGTCTTTGAACACCCTTCTGCATTGTTTGGTATCACCACATCCATAAAAGTCCAATCTATTAAATTATAACATCATTTATCCAATATGTTATGCAGTGAAGAAGAAAAAAATCCTCGTCAAATTATTATATAAGTGATCAGAAAAGTTACATCTATCTCAAAATCGTACCAGTTAAAAGTACACTTCAGCCTGCAAAAAATGCACCGTCACTCAGGTCACTGAAGAGTAAAAGCCGTAAAAACAAAACCAACGCAAACACATGGCATAAGTAGAGGGTTTTTTCCACATTTTGCCCCACTTTTTTGCCATTTCTCAGTATATTCTATGGTACAGTTAATGACGCTATTAGAAAGTACATCTTGTCCTGCAAATTTAAAGCCCCAATTGTCTATGTAGATGGAAAAATAAAGAAGACTTAGGCAATGTTCACACGGCTTATTTCAGAACGTATTTACTTGGTTTGGGATCGAATACTTTCCAAATCGGGTGAAAAACATTTCAAATAGTCCCTAAGTGGGCACGATTTGGACTGATTTCCCCGACGGTTTCCCCCAATCCCATTCATTACGTTGTGAATCCTCCGGAAAAATTGACAGCACATTTTTTTTTTGGGGGAAACCAAACGGAAAAAATTATTCCCCCCTTTTAAAATCAATGTAAACGGCCGTTACTTTTTTTAACTGATTTCGCAAGGGTTTTCGCCAATCGTTTGCAAATAAGCCTTTTTAACATGGCCTTTTACTCTGGGAAAGGGCAGGGGGAAAAAATAAATTTACAAAAAAATTGGCTTGACAGGAAGGGGTTAAAGTGGATAAGCAGAGACAAATGCCAACCTGGGCCTGCTGCTGAAAGAGTCTGAGCAAAAAGTTACCTCTGGTGTCAAGGTCTTACACCAAGCAAGAGAGAAAATCAATCAGCACATCCTACTACTTATAAAACAAATACACTGGTGCATGCTATAATGGCTGGAAAAATAAACACAGGAAGGGGAACAGCACCAGCACACACAAACAGTGAATTTATGGAATTGCATTACTGCTATTGCATTGTTTAAAAATGAGGTTTTTTTTGCAAAACATTTTAAGCAGATTGTGTATGTCCATCTATCCCATCAAGATAACCTTATAAAATGGAACCTATCTTAAACTCACCTTTCCTAGGGCTAAAGCGACTTATGCGTTCTGAATAGCAGAACACAGCTATACTAATTAAAGGACCAAAGACAAAAGGTTGGTCCTTTATATCAGTATAGCTGTGCCCTGATACCCACAAATCATTGGTGGTTTTGGCTCCAGAAAAGGTGATTTCTATGATACAACAGGATATTGATATTAATTCTATAGGCACAAAAAATATACTTTTTTGAAGAACTTACATTTAGAAGTAATTCAAATTTTTCATTGTAGGCTCCCCATAAAAAAAACATATTTAGGAAAATGACCTTCCTGTTGATTGGCAGAGGGATGAGGTAAATTCCACCTTAAAGGGAATGTGTCATAAAAAAATTACTTATTGTTTAACTCATTATCTTTGCACCATTTTTAAATACATATTACCCCCCCCACTACTAGCCTACTTATTTATTAAAAAATTCTTTTTAAATTATGCGCCAGTTTGCTCATTTAAACACAAGTATATGTTATATTATGTAATTATTTTATTTAATAAGTAAATATTTGGTTATGTTATTATATTTGGGATACTTCATTGGCTATGTTGGATCACATGATCCTTGGTAGGTGGGTATATATGTACTTTCAATTGGATGCTAAGATAAGCCCCCCTGATGAAGCAGAGGCGAAACACGCGTTGGGGTGCAGGGGCAAGCCAGTACAGCATCCTTTACTATGGGTAATTAAATCTTTTCTGATATATTAATGATGGTTGTTGTGCTGCATAGCTTTAGTTTGCTCATTAAATTTACTAATGGGATACATTGTTCCTATATGCCTTAAAAAGGTGGTTACTATTTATCTTATGAACTTGTTTCCCTTCTATTGGCTTTATTAGCTGTCGGTCCTGTATATTGATTTCGTGTAACTATTGATGGATATTTTTAGAAATATTGAAAATAAAATTATATCAATTTTAGAATTATGGGTATTAAGTCCTCTTTTCTTCTTTGTTTTAATCTATATAAGTATAAAGAAGGGGGAAATAATTTGCCCTAAATATGCCCTGTTATGTCCCTTTTAGGAAGCAGCGCAATCACCCATAAAAGGGGGGCTCCACTTTTTGGGACAAACACTGTTATACCCTAAAATATAAGTCCCACCGCATTCCCCCCCTTAGAATAGTGTAGGGTTCATCAGGAGACTGAAATAAGAAAAATAAAATCAACAAGATTTTCTGGTGTGTTTTTTCAATCAAAAATCATGTGATGAATTGCATGATATGTAAGTTGTAAAAAAAAGGCACAAAAAACACTTAAAGAAACACGACCCACATTCAATTACAGGTTTATTTCTCCTTCCAAAAAAAACCCTAAAACAAAACAATGGAGATCTACAAGGAGTAAAACACCAAAAACTGCCTGAAAAAACTGCCACCTCTATAGCATCATATTTCCCTATCGAATTCAAGTTAACATCTGTGAACATGACAGATGTTGTTCTAAAAATGTAGAAAAAAGCACCAAAAATACTGCAAAAACGCATCTAAAAATGCATCAAAAATGTAGCTAAAAATCTTTGCAACATGGTTTTGCAAGCTCATATTTCCTCTGATTTTCAGTCCAAAATTTTGTTATCCCTGAAACATCATGTAAATGCTGAGATGTCAGCCTATCTTGTCACTACAATCTGGATTTCATTCTCAACACTCTCCTAGCTCCAACGTAAGTAGCCAATTATCTACAGACTGATAAATTCTAAGGTCACTGCTTCATACTGATTCTCCTGGAACTGTCTGCAACCTAATGCATGGCTGATCACTATCAGGGGTACCAAAATCCATTGGAATTTAAGTGAGAGAACTAATAGGGTAAGGGAAACGGCACGTGATGTGGCTGAAAACCATGTCAAGAAGCTGCTGCAGACTTTAAATTGATCGATAAATGGGGGCACAAATTTGCTGGAAAACATCAGTTCTGCACACACAACTGCACGTCCGTTGACAGTCAGTGTCAGTAGGTTTGTGGTTTTGCTATAGTTCAACACTCTGTGCCGCATTTAACAATCAGTATAACCATCCGACCACCCATAGACTTTATACGTCCAATCAATATTGAACTATGCATAGTTTACATCGGTACGCTAATTGTGCAGCTGCTGGAGTGGAGAGCCAGCTATCAGTGCAGGGGCTCGGGCCCTTAAGTTTTTCTGAGTAGGGCTAGGTTCACACAGAATTTTTTGCGTCTAATTGTGAACTGCGGTTGTATTTTTACAGAGAAAAACCTTCTGTTACTATCACTAATTTTCTGCACATTTCACACAGATCCCGTCCATCACCTCAACAGTCACTGCACAATGAAAATTAGAGCTGACAAATTTGCATTTTCAAAACCTCTCACCTATGTATGACAGTGTAATACCTAACAAATAAGTCAACAAATAATACACCTATAAATGGAGCAAATATACCAGACGAATCAATGTTACTAAAAAAACTCCTGCAAAACCAAGACCCAAAACTATTACTACTTAAGGATCAAATAATACTCCCAGACCCTGACCAAACGTGACCACCACATGTTATTATCAGTTGTACATATACCACCGCCATACAGTGACCATATAGTGGTAGATACTAGTTGTATGTAGGCTCAGGAGAAATATAAGTGATTACACTGCAGTTACATTTAGTGACTCACAGGAGACGCTTCTGAAGAGTTGTTCTATTTTCCTTCTTCTTCTCCATTTGCCCCAGACGCCATGACATCTTCTCCCGTCCACAACTCTTCACAGTAGAATTTACAAAACAAACATCTTAGACTCCTCATTTTATCAGCATTTCTCTACAATTTCCTATCTCTATACAAAATCCCTATCTATAATGCCCCAAATGGTAATAATTACCCCCATGTAGGTAAATATTTTCCCCCTATAGCCAGGTAGTAGCCCACTGTAGCCAGGTTGTAGCCCCCTTTAGCTAAGTAGTTGCCCCCTCTAGCCAGGTTGCTGCCCCCTCTAGCCAGGTTATTAGCCCCTCTAGCCACATTACTACCCTCTGTAGCTAGGTTACTGCCCCCTTTAGGCAGTAATATGCCCCCTGTAGCCAGGTTAATGCCCCCTGTAGCCAGTAATATGCTCCTTGTAGTCAGGTTATTAGCCCCCTGTAGCCAGGTTACTGCCCCCTTAGCCAGTAATATGCCCCCCCTTAGCCAGGTAATATACCCCCTTAGCAGGTAATATGCCCCCCTTAACCAGTAATATGCCCCCTTTGCCTCGTGGCACCCAAAAATCATAATTGGCACATACAAAAAAAATCATATATTGTGATGTTAAAAAAATGTTTTCTGACGGTGGAGCTGTGTGAGGGCTTTATTTGCAGGAGAGGATTAGGTTTTCATTAGGATCAGGTTGGGGTGCATACGTTTTTTATCTCTTTTCGTTCTTTTTTGTGGGGCTGAATGAAAAGAGGCAGTTCTGTATTTTATTTTTTACAGTGTTGACTGTACGGACTAAATAAAGTAATAATTTTATAGATTGGTTTGTTATAGACACAGCAATACCTAGAATCTTAACTTTTTTTTGCTTCTGAAAGTGTTTTTTTTATTGAGGAATTAGGTGTTTTGTGTTTTTTTAATTTATTTTTTATTTGCTTTTTCCTTTTTTTAAGTCCCAATATGAGACTAGACTATGCTAGAATAATGTGTAGCAGCACATTAATGTTTTACTATGTATCATAGTGTATGTGACAGGAGTATGTTATACTCTATATGTGGCAGAGCCTTATAGTCTCCTGTATATGGCAGTCCTGAAAACATTATGTGGCCTTTGACTGCCATGGCAACCTGTGGCATAGCTACAGGGGTCGCAGCAGTTGCACTGGCCCCTGACTGGGCGGCTGAGCCAGAGGGGCCCACATGCCTCCCTCACCATAAAGCTGCATCGCTGGGTCACAGAGACCAAGAAATACGCTCCACGGTAAAGCATACATGCCCACTCTCCCGTTTTTGGCGGGCAGGTCCCGCTATTGGGGGTCACCCCCCACCAACCCGGCAGAGTTGGCGAACCTCCAGCCGCCAGCAGGCAACGGGGGTTCTTTGAATGGCCGCGGCGCCAGAGTAGTGTCAGGACGCTACTCTAGCGCCGGGCCGTTCCTACAGGCGGGTGAAGCGGCCACAGCGACCGCTTACCCGTCTGGCGAGTCTCACTGTGCAGGGAGTAGGCAGGAGGGATCGTTCCCCTCCTCCCTTCTCCCTCTGTAAGCACAGCGCCCGATGGGCTCTGTACATACAGATCAGCGTCGCAGAGGGTGTGACGCGCGGCTGCACTCACTCCTCCTGCGACGCTGAGTCGGTCGGCCGGGAGATGTCCAGAGCAGGACGAGCTGCAGGGAGCCTGGTGAGGAAAGTGGCTTTTATTATTTGATTTTTATTATCTATAGGGGGGCTCTACCTGACTACAAAGGGGACATCTACCTGGCTACAATGGGGGCTCTACCTGGCTACAAAGGGGGCATCTACCTGACTACAAAGGGGGCATCTACCTGGCTACAAAGGGGGCTCTACCTGGCTACAAAGGGGGCATCTACCTGACTACAAAGGGGGCTCTACCTGGCAACAAAGGGTGCATCTACCTGACTACAAAGGGGGCACTACCTGACTACAAAGGAGGCTCTACCTGGCTACAATGGTTGCTCTACCAGGCTACAATGGGGGCTCAAACTGGCTATAAGAGGGCTCTACCTGGCGACTAAGGGGGCTCTACCTTGCTACAATGGGGGCACTATCTGGCTACAATGGGGGCACTACCTGGCTAAAATGGGGCCTCTACCTGGCTATAAGAGGGCTCTACCTGGCTACAATTGGGGCTCTACCTGGCTACAAAGGGGGCTCTACCTGGCTACAAGGGGCTCTACCTGGCTACAAGTGGGCATCTACTTGGCTGCAAGGGGACATCTACTTGGCTACAAGGGGGATCTACCTGCCTGTAAGGAGCACTACCTGGTTATAGGGGGCATCTACCTGGCTATAAGGGCACTACCTGGCTAGAGGGGGCATCTACCTGGCTTTCTTCCAAAGCCGTTATGCAGTTAGGTGGAGTGGGCGTGGCTTTTTGAAGGGGCGTGGCACACCAACAAGATAGGCGTGTCCATCCAAACTTTTTGCTGCGGCGCGCATAGCGTGCCACCCCCTTTAATCTCCTGCTTTTCCACTTTCAAAAGTTGGCAAGTATGCGGTAAAGGCAGTGCCTGCACAAAGCAGCGGGTATACACTGATACCGGCCGCTTAACCCACTGAAGGCAACGGCGTGATGCAATGACGTCATCACGATAAAAAACCTTATATAAACACCGAATTAAAACTTTAGTTCATCTTGAAAAAAAAAATCTATTACATAGTATAAAAATGTAAAAAAAGAAAAACCTTAAAGGGGTTGTCTCACTACAGAGATTGCTTTTTATGTTAAAGATCTTGCAAAAACAAGTCACTTTGCAATATGTGTCCATCAACAGTGTCCTACCTATTCCTAGATATCCCCTCTTGTATGGGCTGCATCAGCTCCTCAGGTCGCTATAGCTACAGACCTGTTAGATCTCTCCTGATAGGCTGCCAGCACTGATTGCTATAGCTACATACCTGGTATCCTCAACAGTTTGTTACTGCAGGTCAGTAGAAGCCAGTATATACACCCCTGAATTTAAAAATGAAATCGAGAAAATAGGAATAAGGTGAGATGAATCAATGTAGTGAGACAACCCCTTTAAGGGCGATATGCCTGAAATTTGGCATTAACATGCCAAATTTCATGTGCCTAATAACGGCATAGAATGCACCTGATTTATGAACCTGCTCTACAGCTGGTCATAAATCGGGTGCATTCTAGCGCTTGGGCGACATTTCTGGCTCAGGTATACCGCTTTGAAAGTGGTTTACCAGTTTCAGCTGTAATGCGCCCAGAAATGCCGTAGTGAAGCTACAAATCTATAGCTTCGCTACGGTTCTAGTGCGTACCACCTCCGAGATTGGGCGCATTACAAAGCGTAATGTATGAACGTAATGTAATGTAATGCATCCCGGAGAGGCGTGCAGGAGATTTACAAATGTATGAATGGGACTGCGCCTGATATCGGGCTGTAAAGACGCCAGTTATCTGGTGCAGCCCCGTTCATACATGTCACCTTTAACATTTATTTTCATAAATAATGACCTAGGCTTAATGACCTAGCCTATAAATCTGTCACATTGTTTAACCCGTCCCATTAACAGCGTAAAAAAAAAACTGTGACAGAATCGTGATTTTTGTTTATCCCGCAGCACATAAAATAGAATAAAAAACGATCAAAAAGTCATATAAATGCTAAACTGGTATCAATGAAAACGACAGTTCATCCCACAAAAAAAATCCCTTGTAAAGTTCTGTATATGGAAAAATAAAAAAGTTATGGCTATCAGAAGATCGCAATACATAAATATTGTTTTACACAAAAAAACCTATACAAATTGGGTATCGCCATAATTGCATCAACCCACAAAGTAAAACTAACCGGTCATGTATACTACATGGTGAGCTGTCTTAAAAATAAAAAACACTACTAGGATTATCTTCGCTCTGCCTTCCAAAAAACGGATTTAAAAGCGTTCAAAAAGTCATATAAATGCCAAAACGATACTAAGAAAAACGTCAACTGATCCGCAAAAAGCATGTCATTTATACCACACGGTTACCGTAACTACAGTTATCTTTTCATTAATACTGCACAGTGAATGTTGTAACATTGAAGCAGAAAAAACAATAGTGGAATTGCATTTCCTCTGCCCCCATTTTCATGGTCCAATGCTAAAAAAAACTGTGGAACACCTGTGCGCCCAAAATGCACAATACACCCCTGTATGAGATCCATGATCCAAAATGGGATAACTTCTGGAAGGTTTCACCGGTTCTGATACTTTGGGGGCTTTGCAAATGTGACATGGCCCTCACCAAAATATGCATTCCAAAAGTCAAATAGCGCTTCCTACCTTGTACGCCCTGCCAAGTGCCCAAACAGCAGTTTACATGCAGATATAGAGTAACAAAATTTGTGTAACAAAATTTGGGGTGCTTTTTCCAGAATTCCTTGTAAAAATTTAAAATTTTAAGCTAAAATTTCAGATTGTTGGAATTTTTTTTTTTACATTTTCACAGCTCTTTACATAAACTTTAACTAGAGAGAGGAAAGGCCTAGTGATGTCATCCTGCTGGGTCACATGATATTCAATTCGAACAAATCACACACACCCCCCTTCTGAGCACACAGAGCTGCAAAGCTGGATGCAAGAGGCATGAAATGAGATCATGGCAAAAGCCCTTTAACTCCTTAACTTACGTCCCAGTGTTGCTAAGTGGCCATGTAAGCTACAATCCCGCTACATGGGCGGCGGGTGCCAGCTGCTAATTGCATGTAACAGCACCGGTAACAGAACGGAATATAGGCGACTTCATTCCTTGCTATTTAACCCCTTAGGGTATGTTCACGCGGCTTATTTTGGCTCGCATTTCGTTGCGTATTTCGCCGCGAAATGTGCGTTGTACGTGGCGAAATTCACGCCGCAATTACGGTAATCCGTAGCTGGCCCCATGCTTTGGAGATATGTGCTGATAAGCGCGTGCTTCCAAAGCTCCCCCCGTATTGCCGCGTGTACTATACACTTCGCAATACATCTTGTGAACATACCATTAGACGCCACGGCCATTGCAGCAGCGCCATCTTAATGATTGGGAAACAGTGCCACGCACTGTTCTTACTGTGATCAATACCTAGGTTTACATGGCGGCTGGAAACCTTGCTTCTCGTTTTACTACTTTCTGTCTCATGCATGAAGTAGTAAAACCGCCATCTTTGTACACCCTTTAGTATTGTTTATATAATACAAAAGGGTGTACACATGATTGGACCCACTAGTGGTCAAGCACCATGGGGGGACTCAAAGTAATGTGAAAAAAAAGTTCAAAGTGTAAAAAAAAAATTTAAATACAGTGCCTTGCGAAAGTATTTGGCCCCCTTGAACTTTTCAAACTTTTGCCACAGTTCAGGCTTCAAACATAAAGATATAAAATTTTATTTTTTTTGTGAAGAATCAACAACAAGTAGGACACAAGTGGAATGAAATTTATTGGATATTTTAAACTTTTGTAAAAAATAAAAAAAACTGAAAAGTGGGGCATGAAATTTTATACGGCCCCTTTACTTTCAGTGCAGCAAACTCACTCCAGAAGTTCAGTGAGGATCTCTGAATGATCCAATGTTGTCCTAAATGACTGATGATGATAAATATAATCTACCTGTGTGTAATCAAGTTTCCGAATAAATGCACCTGCTTTGTGATAGTCTCAGGGTGAGAGCATCATGAAGACCAAGGAACAAACCAGGCAGGTCCGTGATACTGTTGTGGAGAAGTTTAAAGCTGGATTTGGATGCAAAAAGAGTTCCCAAACTTTAAACATCCCAAGGAGCACTGTGCAAGCAATCATATTGAAATGGAAGGAATACTAGACCACTGCAAATCTACCAAGACCCGGCCGTCTCTTTAAACTTTCATCTCAAACAAGGAGAAGACTGATCAGAGATTCAGCCAAGAGGCCCATGATCACTCTGGATGAACTGCAGAGATCTACAACTGAGGTGGGAGAGTCTGCCCATAGAATAACAATCAGTCATACACTGCACAAATCTGGCCTTTATGGAAGAGTGGCAAGAAGAAAGCCATTTCTCAAAGATATCCATAAAAAGTCTTGCCACAAGCCACCTGGGAGACATCAAACATGTGGAAGAAGGTGCTCTGCTCAGATGAAACCAGAACTTTTTGGCCACAATGCAAAACGATATGCTTGGTGTAAAAGCAACACAGCTCATCCCCCTGAACACACCATCCCCACTGTCACACATGGTGGTGGCAGCATCATCGTTTGGGCTTTTCTTCAGTAGAGACAGGGAAGATGGTTAAAATTGATGGGAAGATGGATGGAGCCAAATAAAGGAACATTCTGGAAGAAAACCTGTTGGAGTCTGCAAAAGACCTGAGACTGGGATGGAGATTTATCTTCCAACAAGACAATGATTCCAAACATAAAGCAAAATCTACAATGGTTCACAAATAGTGATGAGCGATTGCGTCCACTATCATCACCGGATCGATAGTCGATATTGTCAATTTTCATGGCGATATCTGATATCCGATAATAGATAATCGCCGATGACCATTAAAGTCTATGGGAGAGGAACAACACCTTCATTCTTACACCCAAACAGGGCTGGAGAAGCTGGAATTAACATCCACAACAGTAAAATGGATATGTGCTATATATTGGGCAAGACAATTAGGTAACAAGAGTCACAGAAAAAAACTCACAGACTATTCACTATCCTTGTCTTGTACCACAGCACGACCCTTAAACCTGCATGACCCACAAATTAAAAAGTGCCAGAAGGCAGTATGATTTGAACCATCATTTTACTTGAACTGGACATTGACTATCCCTGTCCTGGAACGCAGCATGACCCTTAAACCTGCCTGGTCCACAGATTAAAAAGTGCCAGAAAAAGGAGTCTTTCAACCACCATTTTAGTTGAACTGGACATTGACTATACCTGTCCTGGGCCACAGCATGAGCCCCAAACCTGCATGACCCCCAGATTTAAAAAGTGCTGGAAAAAGGAGTCTTTGAACCACCATTTTAGTTGAACTGGACATTGACTATACCTGTCCTGGACTGGAGCATGACCCCAAAACCCGCATGACCCACACGACGATGATGATGATGACATTTGTGTCCGTGACTGGGAGGACGAGGAGGTAAGACTGCTGGATGCAGGTTGCATTAACCATTGAAGAACAGATTGGCGACGCTGTTCGTTACTGAGATTCACAGGGCCCTGACCCAGCGATGACAGGCCTGACGGTCCTGCAACCGACGATCCGCTGGCATGCGTGTTGTCGCCAGCACTGGAAGGAGCACCTTCTCTCGTACCTCTACCACCATGTCCTACACCCCTCTTTGCTCACTTACCACCTGCATTTCGCTCCATGTTCAGAAAGATAAAAATTTAAGAAGGTATGGAAGAGTTTTTGACAGTCTCTTATTGAAAGACGGCAAATCACAGCTATTCTTAAATCCCTCTAATTTCCTACAGCCAACTAGGATTAGAAACTGAATTGTTTCTAGCGAATTCCTGTGAAATGCGGTCTGGTGGAAGAACCGTAAGACAAAATCAACAGTGTTCTTCCTTCAGTCCCAGGGATTTACAACTGCCCAGTAGGACTAGGAATTGATAGTTTTCAACAAAATATCATACAAGTGCGCTATCTGTCCCAAACTGAGATTCACCGAGTGCAAAAAAAACTATTTAGAAGTTACACGGATGAGAAATTGTGTTTTTTGCAGCAATGAGAAACGGGAACAGTTACTAGAAAATTTTTCTATCAAAATTGTCGTACAACGTGGCTATTTGAAAAAAAAACTAGGGCCGCACCACGTGCAATACAGCTATTTAAAAGTTATACGGATAACAAACGGTGGTTTTTGCACCAATGAAATACACCAACAGTAACTACAAAATTTCTGTATCCAAATTTAAGTACAAGGTGGCTATTTGAAAAAAACTGGGGTGAACCATAGTGCAATACAGCTATTTAAAAGTTATATAGATAAGAAAAGGTGGATTTTGCACCAATGAAATACAACAGCAGTTAAAACAAAATTTCTGTATTCAAATTTAAGTACAACATGCATATTTGAACAAAACTGGGCCGCACCAAAGTGAAATACAGCTATTTAAAAGTTATACGGATAATAAAAGGTGGGTTTTGCACCTAAGAAATACACCTACAGTTACTAACAAATTTCTGTATCCTAATATAAGTACAAGGTGGGTCATTAAACAAAACTGGGCTGCGCCAAAGTGAAAAACACCTATTTAAAATTTATACGGATAATAAAAGGTGGGTTTTGCACCTATGAAATATACCTGCAATTACTAGCAAATTTCTGTATCCTAATATAAGTACAAGGTGGGTCTTTGAACAAAACTGGGCTGCGCCAAAGTGAAAAACACCTATTTAAAAGTTATATGGATAATAAAAGCTGTGTTTTGCAACAATGAAATACAACAGCAGTTACTAGAAAATTTATGTATCCTCATGTAAGTACAAGGTGGGTCTTTGAACAAAACTGGGCAGCACAAAATAAAAGGTACAAATTCACCTCAGGTGCGAGTTGTGCTGGCCAAAAACTGGTAAAAAAAGCAGAGTCTGGGCTGCATAATATACACTCTACTTTCAAAAGCCTGCCTGCCTGTCTGTCTGTGTTTGCCTGCACACCCCCCACCCTCCCAGCGGCTGTACAGCGCTAGATGCTTCTTTAAAAGTCTCTGCCTAACTAAGAGCTGAAATTCTCTAATCTACCTATGTTCTAATATTCACAGCTAAAAGCATAGTTGTCTGGATGAATAAAGAGAACTGTGCCTCTGAGCTGAGCTGTATTGAGAGAGATCTAGCACACGTCCTGCTCTAGTGAGAGACACTGAAACACTGATAATGAACAGGAAACGCTGTTCTATGCAAAATGAGGTCATGTGATTTTTCCAGCCAATGACAACCATACACATCACAGTCATGACATCGCACATCCAGCTCACCCTGTTCTATGCTCTAAGCTGATTTGCTGGCCGCTAAAATGACAGGAAGCGCCGAATATGGCGCGATAGTAATAGATTATGCGCAGATTCTCACATAAAATATCGCGTGATTGGAAATTTCCGATCAACCTAAAAACCGTGCCGATTTCAACTTTGTCGATTATAATCGCTCATCCCTATTCACAAATAAACGTCTCCAGGTGTTAGAATGGCCAAGTCACAGTCCAGACCTGAATCGAATCGAGAATCTGTGGAAAGAGCTGAAAACTGCTGTTCACAAACGCTCTCCATCCAACCTCACTGAGCTCCAGCTGTTTTCCAAGGAAGAATGGGCAATAATTTCAGTCTGTCGATGTGCAAACCTGATAGAGACCTACCCCAAGCGACTTGCAGCTGTAATCGCAGCAAAAGGTGGCGCTACAAAGTATTAACTTAAGGGGGCCAAATAATTTTGCACTCCCCACTTTACAGATTTTAATTTTTTACAAAAGTTTAAAATATCCAATAAATTTCGTTCCACTTCACAATTATGTCCCACTTGTTGTTAATTCTTGTGTCCCACTTGTTGTTGATTTTTCACAAAATAATGTAAATTTTATATCTATATGTTTGAAGCCTGAAATGTGGCAAAAGGTGAAAAGTTCAAGGGGGCTGAATGCTTTCGTAAGGTAATGTATAAAAAATTCTAATAACCCCCTCTCTTACCATTTTACAAATAAAAATAAATAATCAAAAAGTTACATATAATTTGTATCGTTGCATCTAAAAAAGTCTGATCTATTAAAATATAACATATAAAAAAGAGAGAAAAGGCCCAGCTTCCAAAAATACAAAACTTTTATTATGCCAAGATTAAACGCCAAACATGGAGCAAAAACAGGACAAAAAACAGGGATATCCGGCTTACGCGTTTCAGACTGTGCAACAGCCCTTCATCATAGGTACATTTCTCTAAAGAACACACAGGATTTAAAAATTACTAAAACAGGTGAGCAATCGATGATGTCATGAGGAAAGAGTATACAAAACGTAGGCAAGGCAAAAAAAACCAAAACGTATACAACATATAATATCCAAATTTACAGATAAAATAACTAATAATGATAAATTAAAACAGTACGTTTATTTAAACCTTGTGGAAATCTAGTTGCAAACAAAAAAAATCCAGAATGGCTCCCGATTCAGTACCTTCCGTCTCATATCACCACCACGGGAAGGAAGAAACAGCCTTTCCAATCCTTGAACTTTAAAGCTGGAAACATCCCCTCATGTACCTTTGGGGAAAATGAGAGATAGCTGCCGATACATTTCTGGAGGCTGCATGCGGTATTTTCCGATAAGTGTTTACCAATTTCGTTTTTAAGCGTTGTGAAGTACACCAATATACTGTAAAGAACAAATGGAACAAGTTATGACATAAATACGGTTTGGGAGTGTTACAATTGATAATACCCGCCGGTTATTAGTACATATTGGTTAGCACATGACGTAACACAACTAGAGATCACAATTTTTGAACAACACTGGCATCTAGTGTGTCCACATTTAAATGTACAATTTTGTTTGCAACTAGATTTCCACAAGGTTTAAATAAACGTACTGTTTAATTTATCATTTATTTTGTTATTTGTCTGTAAATTTGGATATTATATGTTGTATACGTTTTTTTTTTTTACTTGCATACATTTTGTATACTATTTCCTCAGACATCATTGAATTTCTCACCTGTTTTATAATTATAAATACCTGTGTTTCTTTAGAGAAATGTGCCTATGATGAAGGGCTGTGCAACAGCCTGAAACGCGTAAGGCGGATTTTCCTGTTTATTGTCCTGTTTTGCTCCATGTTTGGCTTTTAATCTTGGCATAATAAAAGTATTGTATTTTTGGAGGCTGGACCTTTTCTCTCTTTTTTATATGCTTTAGTACATGGATGGTTCACCACGGGTCCGTGTGCTTCCTTCTATTGACGAGTGGGTGAGCTGGACTCTTTGTTTGCTTTTTGATTAAAATATAACATAATTTATCCTGTGCGCTGAACACAGTAAAAGAACAAAAATTCCAAATGCCAAAATTGTGATTTTTGGTCATTTCAGTTCCCCTATAAAATAGGGAAAATTAAATGTCACATCAGTCGCATCTATCCCAAAATGGTACCAATAAAAAGTAAACTTCAATCCGCAAAAAGGCACTCCTCTCTCATGTCTATGGGTGGAAGTGCCAAAAAGATATTGGTTGCAGAAAATGGCACTGTAGCGCAAATTTTCTATATATATGAGTGAATCAGTTTAGAAATTTCACAAAACTCGTTCTGATCAAGTCGAAGTTTTGGGAACTGCGGTTGAACAAGTTGCTTTTGATGATAAAATGGCTCGAGCTCATGCGCGTAAAATGCAAAAGCACTCAGGGAGGAAGAAGTGCATAGCCCCTCATGACATGTCAGAATGAAGCCCAATCAGAGACCCGCGGGATTCTTGTGTCGTCACCCGCACTATATAAGTCCGGGCAGCGGAATCTGGAGCTCATACATACCGTCATCACTGTACTGATCAGGCAAGGTGCTAGCCGCGCTGATGTTAGCTGAAGAAAAACCTGATTGTTATACTAAACGATTTTTTGGGTCTCACTTGGCTCAAACTGCTTCTCGTTAAGGTTCCCTATTGCTGATTTTTTTGGTGTATGGTGATCTGAAGTCCAGGGGCTCCACTGCAGCGGCATAACATGTTAATGCTATCTGCTCTACAGCTCATTGAATATCCAAGGCATCTAAAGCCATTCCTGTTTGTATTTCATTTAAAAGAGAAACAGCGTTTTTATTTACAAATACCACTATCATTTTTGTCTGCTCAATTCTTTGGCGCAGATTTACATCCGGTTAATTAAGCGTTGCTCGCTCTTTTTGACTCCAAGAAACCATCTTTTTCACTCGCCAAAAAATACAATTTTCTTAGCATAATTCACAAACGAAGTTAAATACAATTTTTCTCTTGTTGGTAGCAAGAAAACACGCAATTGTAAACCACCTACAAAGCTCGTAGTTTCCTGCTGCCAATCTTGTTTCGCAATTACATTGTCATTCCCGATACTACATGGTTCATCTTCAGTATTGATAATTTCTATACGCTTTACATTGTTCTTAAGTGTCCCTGCTCATCTTCCTGTCATGGTGTGCTAGCTGAGGTATACAGCTCCTCCCTCCTTCTACATTTCTCCATCCTTTCTTCTCACTCAATCACTGTATACTCATCCTCTGCACCTACTCTGAGTAAGAGTTATCATCATTCACCTACACTTTTTTTGTGTGTATACTACATAGATTCAACCTTTGAAATAAACGCCTGTTGGTTCTTCCATACACCCGACATCGAGTTGTCACTGTCTCAAATTCTAAGTAAGTTCTTTACAGTTTCAATATTCAATAAGACTTCCATTACCACATGGCCTTATGAATTTCACTACACTTTGCTGCAGATAGGTAGTCTAATAAGTGAAAAGAGGTTTAAGAAACACAGATAAGCTCACAACGTCAGCAGAGATTACCACATACACTGCAGAGTCGCACTGAGACAATACAAGCTCAGTCTGCATGAAAAATAGCACTACAGCTCAAACACAGCTTCTAGAAAGATCTTCCCCTATTCCTACCAGTCTATATTCCTGTCCCTAGTGATTACAGACAAGGCTGCGAGTGTCAGCCCGGCTCACAGTGACCAGACCTAGACAGCAAATGAATAGGAATCCGACGCCACAACCTGATACGCGTATAAGAGTCAGTATACTAAATATATAGATAAACGTCTAACTCATCCTACTATGAAGGTCAAGAGATCTAAAGCATATAAAATACAGTAAGAGGGAATATAGTTTATGACATAACTGATCAATGGAAAAACTGCTTAGCTCATATCTCCCACATCTCTCAGTGTGCTTTAATGAAACACTAGACTAAGTAGAGTCAGGCTAACAGATCTGTACACAACTACTAACTCATCAGAGTTTATTATCACTATACAATTACAAGTTCCGATTATGTGAAGTTTTACATAAGCTTAATACCCCAGATTCCTCTTATCTAAATTGCTCAGCTTTCCCACGTCTTAATAGTGAACGTAAAACCTGAATTAAACTTAATCCAGAATGTAAATGTCCAAGAACCACAACAACTGCAGAAACATCAATCCTATGTGTCCAAATCTACGACATTCCAAAAGAATCATCTAAATCAGGATCTTCAAGATATTTCTAACCTCATGAACACACATAAAGCACGTGCCGATGCTGAGCTACTAGGAATACAGCAGAATTTGCACAAAAATAGGGCACTTGGAACAGAAACAGCACAAAAAAGCATTTATGAAGAAGAAAAAGCATGCAAATGACCTGAGATGGAAACTCTGAAGAAACAAGTGTGAACATGCCCCAGCCATGGCAAGTTTAAAGTTCTTGAACAAGCTGCTAGTGACTCATAGGACTACATCTGTCAGATCACCTATCCTCCAGATCATATACAGACAGTGATTTACAATGTCATACAACATTACCCTTTAACGCACAGATTGACTATGCTAAGGTAGGCCAAAACACGATCCTGATTGCCACCAACATTCATACAGTCAGATTTTCCGTCCGACATAGATATCTCGACACTCAGCCGCGCAGAGCGGCATATCTGTCAATGCCCGGCCAGTCGTGAGGCAGTACAGTCCTACATCCATGCTGCAGTCCTGTATCTCCTTCACACAATCACAATCACCAAAGGCCATACACCTCTGCACCCTCAATACAAAGATACCAAGCGTCCAAACCAAGTATCCAGCAAGTGTCCACCCTGACAACCATGCCGATCCAAGCTTCACCTATAATCCGAATTTAACCTGCTAGCTCTGCAGTAATGCCTATGCACTCCATATTCCCTCATGTCTCTTAATCAGACTACCACCAACATACATGAATCCACAGACGACCAGCCTACAATTACCTGCCGAAGTCTGAAAAGTCAACATGTCAAGGTTATGCAATCTTCATGTCCCCGCGTGATCTTACCTAAAACAAGCCTCAACCAGTTGATAGACCATCCTGAAAACTACAGATCCTGAAATTTGCCCTTCCAACTGCAATTGATGATATTGCATTAACATGCCAGAAAACTGACCTGGCTAGTCAGAGCTTGCCCGCATCTGATACAGAACTGTCAAAGAACCAGAGCTTTCATAATTGCAAATCCGTGGCAGGTCTAGTGCTAGCTTGGAAGATTTAAACGAGCATGCATCCTAAGCCAAAGAATCTCTTTTTACCAGACGGCTCAAAGTTTCCCAAAATATCCGCACGGACCTATAGAATTCCCAAGAACTCAGTTGATCTGACACTTTGAGCTCAGTTGACAAAGCAGACACTCACTTACCTGCCTCAGTTATCTGACACTGCTCGGGGTAAACCCAATCGTTTTCCAACGAACATACGAGACCATAGTTCCATTCATATTCAATAGCATGCGCAAAAGTGATGAACGGCGCGACATATGTCAAAACACGTACAAAAGGAGTACCTACATGTTTCCTTTCCTCCATTCTCCTACTTCTGTGAGTTCATAAAGAACTTTGCAGAGTCCAAGAATGACCAACTTCTTCTACAGACTCTGAGGCAATACTTACTTCATCTCCTCCTAAGTATGACAGTCCAACTCTAACTACAGGATTCTAGAGGACCATATCATAAAAAATGACTGACGTCTTCCTGCAGTGTGTTCATTGCTCTCCATCTCACACTACACTCTCTCGTGAAGCTAGTCAAGGTGATAAAATGTGAATAGAATATCATAGTCTCTATGTCTCACATGCGTCGACATATAACGCCGCATTTCACCAATGAACCACATCCTCGCAACTAAACGAGTGCTTCGCTTCATAAGAAACCGCTTCATAGACAGAACGCAAAAGCGTCTGAGAGTCCACAGTTGGGATAGGTTACAAATTTGTGCGTCCACAAACATTTGCTAAAGATTGTAAACTGTTATATTGCATTGTATGGTACATTTGACCATTGCAAGCACTTTCATCACTCAATACAGCTTGGCCATCCTCCCATCACCGCCATAAAATGCATGCGGAGAAATTAGGAACCACAACTGTAAATCCTACCACACCGTATCTTCCTCTTCGCAGAGAAGTTTGTGAGTGAAGGATTCTCTATACAATCGTTCAAATATAGGTCTTGCAACGTAAATCTCAAGAATCATCCAAAAGAGTCCTAAAGGTGTATGCCATTTGGATGATCAAAGCAAGCCACTCACCTTTTGCAAGATCAACTCTATATTTGTTCAACCTTGAATGAGACAACCTCCCTTACACTTGAGTAACGCAGTGCGCACAGAGTCCTGAAAAGTGCCAGTGACTCTTACGTCACGTGAAAACAAGTCAGATACCCTTTCACCAACACTTGTTGGAATGCAACCCAAATACCAATCTAACAGAGAGAAATTCCTACCCAGAAGTCCTCTTTCATCATACCTCATCTAAGTCTATAGTCACCGAGAATAACCTGCTCTTGACAGAACACAAACTCGACATATAATACTGCCTACTTCTGCTTCTCAGAGACCAATCACCATACAAGCAAGATAACTAGTGCCCCAGTCTCTAAATAATGACCTCACGAATGCTCCCACATGTTTGCTCAACGCCTTGATCAGCCTGGGTGAACATATGGAAAAACGTTTGCATAACCTAATTAAAAACCGTATAGCGAAACTAAGATTATCCTCATTTAAAACCCATGTGTACCAAATGGTCGCATGCACCCATTTTCAACCATGTCCCAAAAACCATACTGGTAAAAGAAAGCTTCACTGGTTAGTGACAGACCGCAGGAGACATGAATCTAGAAGATACATTCCTTCTTCTCATCCTGAATGACTGTCTTGATCAGCATCCTTTATCTAATAACAGAGATGAAGACAACAAGCCTAGCACACCTGCACGAAAGACAAGGGATATTACTTAGATTACGGAGAAAGGGAGTTTGCCCCAAGATGACTCCAACAAGCTGGTTCGCACCACTACCCTTATCACACACTTCCAAAAGCAAAACTAGCCAAACATCGACAGCAACAAGGATTGCCTAGATCTCTTCTTTTAAACAACTTTAAAAGAGGAAACCCAAAATGAGAAACATTATTTGGACCTAAGCATAACAATATTTGAGCATTGACTCATACAGAACCTGCACCACCACTAGAGGAAGGAGAAGAATGCTGGTACCTCCCATCTTTTGGCGTTAACACCCTCGCTAACCTAAACAAAATAGAGTTGTGTTTGATTCCAGCGCTCAGCATAAGGCGATTTCTCTCAATCAACCTCTCCTCCACTGGCCCCAAATCTCAACAATAGCGTCTCCTAGAGATGCTAATCTCGCCTTCCGCCAAGACCTGTTTGCAGTAATGGCTGAGATACAGCAAATTTTCACTGCTTCATCGGAGTGAAATCACAGAACTACCTTAATTTCCTATGCACAAGGACTAACAATAACATCAACAGTGAAGGATCATAGACTTACCGATGTAAGTACAATGTCTTTGGCAACGACCTCCTCTCCCTGCCGTAGTAAATCGATGGACTGAAAAAACCCCCAAGCAGAGAGAAGAGTTTGGATCCACGCTCTCAAGTTTGTTTGAGAAGAACTTTATTGGAAGGACTTAAATCCTTCCTAACCAGCAAAAAGCAATTGATTCTCCTCAACAAACACAGGAATATGGCGTCTGTCAACACCTCAGGCTCACACAGTGATTACCTAACAGTTAGAGGTCAATGGTATTCCTGTTGATCATCTACCAAATTGAAAGACCTTAATCTTGCTCTGACGTCCGCCCCCATTCACGCATCCTAGGTTTTACTGTGGAACTCAAACAACAACATTTTACATTTCAGTGGTCACCCCTATGACAAACCTTGTCACAAGCTGAAATCTGTGCTGGCTAGAACAGTGTCGATGAACCTATTGGAATTCATACTACCAAACATCACCCTTCTTGCTGCTGTAGGAAAGAAATTCATGTCTTCTCGAGCATCCATGAAGCCATCACTTTCAGTACCTACCTAAGATGTTGAAAAAAATCGACCACAGTGTGGACCTTCAAGTAGGAAAAAAGCCAAGCTAACTCCAAACCTGTGCATTCTGTCCAAACCTAGAACTTTGCGCAGCACGCCAGCAGTATAAATATGCTGAAGTCATAAACATCTCTACAACCTCATCCATCTGACGTGGAACAAGATGTGCGCCTGCTTCAGTCCCATTGATCACATGACCTACGCCCAATTTTCTTCTTGTTTTTCAGGACCTCACTACCTCTGATGCCAGTTACGATTTTGAACCTGAAGCTGAACAAGAAATTAGACCGACAATACTAACCGCTATACCATAGGGTTCCTAAGCTAAGAACCAAGTGATATACCACTTGTCATCTTTCGTCACATGGTAAAGACTGACAAAGGTGTTAGGCGGAGTTTTTTTTATTTTGCTAAAGGAACTGACACCTGAAAGAAGGGAATCTACTACATAACAAGTCATCTGTGACCATTCTCTATAACATCGACCACTGGATTTAACCATCGGGTTGGGAGGAATGTTGGCATTAGCGCTTCCCCAACTCCTAAATGGTTGTTTCCTTGAGTTTTTTTCCTCTTGGTTTTACATTCTTCACTTCAAATGTACTGTAACAGAGATATATCAATGGACTTTAACCATTATATGTTCATTGTTTTTTCTCTTCTTACAATTTCAGAGAACATTTTTATATTTATATTATAGTGAAATCTAAAAGATGTTCAGATGGTTGTCATGTCCCATACTTCATGGTTCATATTCTTATTGTACTTTCTTACGCTTTACATGTTTTTATTTGCCCCTCTCATCTCCTTATTTCTCTGGGGTATTCACTCCTCCCTCCTTCTAAAATTTCCCCTTTTTCTCACCAACCTTTACCTCTTTCCTCACCAACTCTGTAAAGTTATCACTTTTCACCTACTACTTTGGGTAAACTACAAGATTCAGCCGGAAATAAACCCGTTTTTCTTCAAAACCGCCAGCACGAGTTTTCACTGTCTGACAAATTTCTAATAATTTCTTACAGTCAATACAATTTCCTTTACCACATGGGCCTGATAATTTCACACTTGCTTCAGATATGGAGTCAAATATACATCCAGGGTTAAGAAAGCGTTTTTCTGCGCTGTTGGACCCCAAAAACCGTCTTTTCCCCCGCCAAAAAAAATACAATTTTCCCTGAACAAATTTCAAAACGAAGTTAATTTAAAATTTTTTTCCTTTTGTGTAGCGTAAAAACACGAAATTTTGTAACACGCTACAAACTAGTATTTCCCGGGCTGCTAAAATCTTCCAATTTACACCGGGTTTTAATTAAGTTTTGTTTTTGTGCGGGGTGACAAAAAAACCCCTCTTTTTAAAACCCCAAAAAAATACAATTTTCCTACAAATTCACAAGCGAAGGTAATTAAAATTTTTTTCTTTGTTGTGTACTAAAAACACCAATTTAACCGCTACAAACTAGTATTCCCTGCTCAACTTTTGCGTTTTTTTACATCCAGGGGGTTTAATTAAGTGTTTTCCCTGTTTGGGGGACTCCAAAAAACCTTTTTTTTTCACCGCCAAAAAAAAAAATTTCCTGTACAAATTTCACAAACAAAGGGTTTTAATTTAACTTTTTTTTCTCTTATTGGTAGCGTAGAAAACCCCAAATTTTGAAACACCTACAAAGCTAGTATTTCCGCGCCAATTTTTTTGCGAAATTTACATCCAGATTAAATTAAGCTTTGTTCTCTGCGTTGTGACTCCAAGAAACCGCTTTTTCACCGCCAAAAAATAAAATTTTCCTGTACATAATTCACAAACGAAGGTTAATACAATTTTTTCTCTTGTTGTGTAGCGTAGAAAACATGCAATTGTAACACGCTACAAAGCTAGTAGTTTTCTGGCTGCTCATTTTTTTGCGCAATTTACATCCAGGGGTTAATTAAGTGTTGTTCTGCTGTTGTACTCAGTAAAAGAAACTTGTTTTTCACCGCCCAAAAAGAAATTCTGTAGCATAATTCATATCCAAGGTTAATTAAGCCTGTTTTTTGCTTTTATATTCAGTAAAATACACAGATTTTACACGGCACATACAAGTCAATTTTTTCCTGCCCATTTGTGGAGCGCAATTTATATCCAAGGTTACCCAAGCTTCTTAGGGGGTTTTCATTTGGCTCAAATACGGGGTGTGTATTATCATATACAGATATCTTCATCAAACAGTGTCTTTTAGAACAAACAGTATGTCAGAGAGGCGGCAGCTCTTCACCTGCGAGTGGCAGAGGCACAAACATCCTGTAGCAGGTCGCAGCACAGCAAGGGGACGTCGCAGCAGGGGTCACTCGGTGAGGCCACAACGCCGCTGTCATCTAGCGGCCGTGTAACGACTAGAAACCCCAAAATGGTTCTTGATTGGTTGACTAGGTCATCCACTTCCTCCCAGATGACATCGACAACCCCAGCCAAGAGTCGGTGGGAACGTCAGACACAAACCCCAAATTTGGGATGGCCCGGAGCGGTCAGCGGCCTCATCCGTCCTCAACCCCCTCTGTCCCAAACCGGTTCCCTCACCAGAGATCTACTATGTGGCTGGGCCAGCGCCACTATATAGCGAGAATGAACAATTTGAGGAGGGCAGTCAGCAGCTACTTGGCACGAAGAAATCGGGCCAATATCCCCTGCTTCTTGCAGTAGGGGGGCAAAGTAATAGATGTTGAGAGTGGCAAGGGAGGTCCATGTTGTGAGGGTCAGCCTCTACATACCAAGACCGGTGATGAGGACAGCAGTGACGATGAAACACAAATAAAATGATGAAGGTTTGCCGACCGCACTTGGGACCGGTGAGGCAAGGGCTTCATCATCGTCAGGAAAAGGGCTCAGCTTGCGCGTCAGGCAGCGGCGCAGCCACAAGTGGTTCGCGTGGCCGTGATCAGCAATAGCAGCAGTGTAGGTCGGAGCCAAGCAGCCACGGGGTAAAAAAACCGCTTCGCAGGTCCAACAAAGTAGTGGCAAAAAGGCTCAGCGAGGCAGCGGCGGCAGTAGTTTACCACAGTGCGGCGCGTTGGCGGTACCATCCGCCACACGGCGGTGTGGCAGTTCTTGGCTACGACACCGGAGGAGCCGACTATGGGGATATGTAGAATCTTTAAAACAGAAAGTGAAGCGTGGCAGGGGGCTAACGTTGGCACCACGGCCTCTCACCAAAACATGCAGCGTCAACATCCGTGGCCTGGGAGAAACGTGGCTCAGAGTGGTGGGCCATCCTGCCGCCGCAGCAACACAGCCCGCCCCAGTGGCACGCATGCCATTGCAGCCAGTCAAGGGTCCGCCACCTCTGCAGAAGGAACTGTTTCTCTTTTACATCATCCCCCCGGTCCAGATGCTCCTCGCTACTCATGGTCCCAGCAGTCGTTCGCGAGGCATTGCAAAGAGACAACATATGCATCCAACCTCCTAAGGTCACAGCGACCGTGCTCCTTTTAAATTTTTGGTACTGCAGCCCTCCTTTTCCCAAAAGGTGGACTCTGCACCATTCAGAAAAATGGGTTGTGCCGACCGAGATGGAGAGTTCCCAAACCCCTAATTTCTTTTCCAAAAAAGGGAGTACCAGCACTCCCATAAATATATAAACAGAATGGGGCCAGTCCCCTTTAACTTTTCGGTTTGTTCCAAAGGGTACGGGACGCACGTCCTGGAGCTGTAACTACGGGCAGGCCTACATGTCCTTTAAAAGGCCCACTGGGTGAATGTGCTTCCGGCCCGGCACACCAAAAAACTTAAAAGGGGACCCGCTTTCTCCTCCCGTTTTCAAACTGCGCTCCGCCCAATGTCCCCTCCTCCCCTCCCACCCCCACCACCCTCTCAGCCCCACAAGTACGCTCCCATACCACATTTAGGGACAGGGGTTTCACCAGTTTCTACACCTGGCTTGCCTCGGGGAACAAAGTCACACAGGGGGACTCGATGTGTTTCTTTTCCCGCCAACGCAAATCGGAACCCTGGGGACGGACAATGGGGGGAACATGGGTCCACACTGCACCGGGAGGGATGGCCCATGCCCCTGCTGCGCACGTGTTCAATCTGGTTGTGAAAAGGTTCCTGAAGTCTTCCACCGATCTTCAGCAGATTCTGAAAATGCCAGGAAACTGTGCATGCACTTATCCATTCGTACAAAGCCAGGAACACCCTCCTCGAGTTGCAGCGGCAGAACGCCTCCCCCAACACACTCTGATATGCGATGTTTCCACCCGTTGGAATTCCAGCCTGCACATGTTGGACCGACTGTATGAACAGAGAAAGGCCATTAACGATTTTTTGATGATCCAGGCAGACAGAAGTACTCCCCTGTGTAACTTTGATGTCAGCCAGTGGCAGCTCATGCGTGACACCTGCCGTTTGTTGAAGCCATTCGAGGAGGCGACGTTATTTGTCAGTCGCCAGGACTACGGGATGAATAACGTCTTTCCACTGCTTCATGCCTGGAAAAGATGCTGAAAAATCTGTCTGGGCAGGGGACGGAACGTGCGACTACATCTCGTGGCCACATGAGGACTGGGAATGGGACTGAAATGGAGGAGGAGGAGGAAAATTGGAGCAGAAACAATTTTCTGGTGAAATGAGTGGAATTTTCTACCCAGGTGACAAAAAGGAGGAGCAGGAGCAGCTGGGGGAGGTGGATGGGGATGAGGGAAAACGAGCAGATGACTCCCAAACACCGTGGCAGTAAAACATGGAAATGGAGGCAGGAAGCCCCTCGACGTCACTTGTGCAGATGGCCCGCAGCATGCTTATTGCCTGGCTAGTGACAGCCGAATAGTCAGCATCCGGCAGAGGGATACTTCTGGCTCTCCACCCTATGGACCTCTCGCTACCGTCCAAAATGGGAGACTTTTTCCCACTATTGAGAGGGAGGACAAACTCAAATACTATAGGAAATCCTCCGTAATCAGTTGGCCGCTGCCTATGTGCGGCATCGTCCCTCCTCTGACAGGTCTGACCGGGGGTTCCTCAGTGCTCACGTACTACTGCCGCGGCTGCTGGGGAAGGTGGGGGGTAGGAGCATACCAGCTCCATTCAGCAGTAACCTAAGTCTGGAGTCACTGATGAGCAGCTTCCTTCACCCGCCTAGTGAGGAGGGTAGTCTGCCAGCACAGACAGCAGACCTGGAGCAGTCCCTGAACCAACAGGTGGTGGCCTACTTGGACAGCACTCTGCCACCCCAGTTAGAAGAATCCGCTGGACTACTGGGCAGCCAAACGGATGTGTGCCGCAACTTGCCGAGTTTTGCAGTGGAGAAGCTGTCCTGCCCGGCCAGTATGTGGCATCAGAGCAGGGTGTTCAGTGCGGCGGGGGCCATCGTTAGCCCAAGGAGAACCCGCTTGTCCACGGGAAATGTGGAACGACTGACCTTTGTCAAGATGAATCGGGTGTGGATCGCCAGGGTTTCCACACCCCAAAAAGCCAAAGGGCCAGACAAAATCCCATGATGCCTCACCCAAACGGGGAAAAGATCTTTCAAAATACCTCCTCACCACTATCGATGCCCGCCACCCCCTGATGCCACACATCTGCTGACATTTCTCCATCTGCAACAACCCTCTTTACCAGGGGCTGGGATTCCCCCCCACCTCCACACCTGTCATTGTGCCCTTCTACCTCATTTGCTGCTGTGGCTGCTGCCCTGACCTCCACACTGTGTCATTTTCCCCCTGTGGGCCCACCCGTTTTTTGCCACCTCCCGAAATTTTATTAGCCACGTCTGACCTCAGCTGCTCTTGGCGCTGCCCTGACCTCACACTGGTCATTGTCCCCCTCTGTGGCCTACTCCGTTTTTGCCACCCCGAATGCATTGTCCCTGTCTACCTCATCTCGCGGGCTGCTGCCCGGGCCTACACACTGTCATGTGCCACTGTCTGGGCCTCATCTTTCTGCTGGCTGCGCCGTGACCACACACTGGTTTATTGTGCCACTGTCTGACCTCTCTGCTCTTTGGGGGCTCCGTACCTACACACTCTGTCAGTCCCCCCTTGGGCCCACCCTGTTTTGCCCCAAATCCAAATGTATTGGGGCCCCGCGACTTCATGCTCTGCTGTGGGTCGTCTGCCCCCCACTGTGTCATTTTCCCCCTCGTGGCCTACCCTGTTTTTGCCACCTCCAAATTCTTGTCCACACCCACCTCATCTGCCGCGGACCTACCACCCGTTCTTGTCCACTCCTACCTCATGCCTGCGCCGTACCTACACACTGTCATTATGCCCTTCTGACCCCAAACTGCTGCCCGTGACTACACACTGTGTCATTGTCCCCTGTCTGACCCATGCTCTGCCGGACCGCACACTGGTCATTGGCCACTGTCTGACCCATGCGCTCTGGGCTCTGCCGTGACCTACACACGTGTCATGTGCCAGTGTCTACCTCAAAACTTGCGTGGGCTCTGCTGTCCTACAACGTTCTTGTGCCACTGTCCCGACCTTATCTCTGCTGTGGCTGCTGCCGTACCTACACACTTTTCTTTGTTCCACCTGGGCCTACTCCGTTTTTTCCACCCCAAATGTCATTGTGCCCCGCCTGACCCAGCTTTCTGTTGGGTGCTGCCGTAAAACCCACACACTGTGTCCCTTGTCCACTGTCTACCTCCTCTGCTTTGGCGATGCCTGACCTACCCACTCTGTCAATGTGCCACTGTTGCCTCATGCTGGTGGCTGCTGCCCTGAACTCCGCTCTCAGTTATTTTGCCATTTTGTGGCTTCCTCCGTTTTGCCACCTCCAGAATGTCTTGTGCCCCTCTCTGTCTCATGCGCTGTCTGCCGCCCTCACCTCCACACCTGTCACTATGTTGCCCCCTGACCTCCCCTTGTTTTTTTTTCCCCTTTCCTGGGATGACTTTATCAGGGAACATTCCCGCTTTGTTTTTGGGCAGGTTGCCCCCTTAAGTGCCCAAATTTTATAGGGAACATTCAAAGCGCGGCATCATCTGCGGTCAAAACTAAAAAAAACATTTTAGAAACCCAAAAAAAGCTCCCCGCATATTTAACATGGGACAATTTTTTACAGCACCCTGCGGCTCTGGCAGCCTGAAAAGCTGTTTTTTAAAAGGATTGGGGCCCAAAATAATTCGGGGAAAGAATTATTTTTTGCCGAAAATTCGGGGGAAGTGAAGAAACGAATTTCGGGGAAAACGCCCATCTCTAATAACACCATA
>JAODAL010028764.1:0-52792 GCA_025379985.1 Phyllomedusa bahiana | reverse complement strand
TTTGGGGGGAAAAAAGATGCCAGCTTCTGGCGCAGCCCGTTCATATGTCCCCCCTTAACCTCTAACTGTATCCCAATGCAGAATATGTTGGCGCTATATAAAGAATTATTATTATAATTATTGTATTTACACTAAATATGAATTTACCTGAAAATATCCCAAGGAGTCACCAAAGCAATTGCCAGTTCTCTCTGAATGTCACAAATAAAAGGGAAAAGAAGATTGGGTCCATAGATTGTATATAGATTGTATATAGAGCATACAAAGATTGTATATAGACTGTAAGCTCTGCAGGCAATGCATGTTACTTCTGTTGTGTGACTTGTTCATTAGCTTGTTACTATGTAAATGTCTAATATTGTAATTTAACCTAACTGTAACGCACTGCAGAATATGTTGGGCCTATACGTAAAGAATATTATTTTACATTTAAAATTTAGTATGGATTTACCTGACAATGTCCAAATCATGGGCAATCATTAGCATAATCGCCATAAAGGTTCACTTGCCAAAATCAGTTGCCAAGTCATTCTCCAATGTAGATATTTTTTAGATGGTTAGAAAGACAAGGCAAAGGATCGACCTAAAATATAGGAGGGGATAAAAAATCTGATATAATGAAGGGAGATGATGAGACAGAAGAGCGGACAGGCGGACATCACATAGAGGAGACTTATAGAGAGAAATGGCTAGAATAATGAAGGACACAACAAGATCCTGGCAGCGAGGAAATTACCCTCACTGAAGTGGGGGAAGAGCAGAAGTCAGATATTACATGGGGGAGACGGGTATGGGGAGAGGAGAAGAATGAAACGAATAATGGACCGACAGAGGATCCTAACTGAGTAGACTTATCGTAACTCCACTGACAACTAGAAACCTCAAGAGATTATTTTCTAATTATTTTTTTTATAATAAAGAAAAAATTACAAAATAGCCAAATATTTTGGGTTTAAATAAATTACCAGATAACAGGGCCAACCCCACGATACTGCAAGAGGAAAAGAAGATTCGGATGAGGTTAGAATCATTGTATTTCTCTCAGACATATCTACTGATACTTATAGAATGGGAAGAGGTGAGAGCGGAGAAGAACAGAAGCCGGAAATTACATGGGGGAGACATATGGGGAGAGGAGGATAAATGGGTGAAAAAAATGATGGGCAGCAGGATCCCAACTGAGTGAATATCCTTCACCGAAACTAGAAACCTCAAGAGATTATTCTAATTACTATTTTTAAAATAAAGATGAACTCACCTGAAAATTTTCCAAACACTCGCCAATTAATGTACCAAATAGTATATCAAATAACACACCAAAGGCACTGTCCATGTAGGAGGAAAGGAAGATTCCGATGAGGATAAATCATTGTAGTTTTTTAAGAAAAATCTACTGATATTTATAGACTGGGAAGAGGTGAGAGCGGAGAAGAGTGGAAGCCGAGATATATGGAGAGAGGAGGAGAAATGGCTGAAATAATGAAGAGCACAGTAGGATCGGACAGAGCGGATTTACTTCCACCAATAACTAGACTTTTCTGGTAATAGTTAGGCTCTGTGGCTCTTTATGTAATATGTGTGATGTCATAATGTGTGTGATGTCATAATGTGCGGAGGCGGAGCCAACAACCTCAACATTCTGTTACAATAAGAGGCAGCAGCAGCTGTTATTTATTAGTTTTGGTCTTTCTGACAGAGGCCCATTTTTTAAATCTGACATCTGTCCCTTTATGTAAGAATAACTTTTTGACACTGTTACCTATCTGTGTGATTCAGAGAGAGTTTTCTCGTGCATTGAGGTAGTAAGAAATTTTGGTCAAAACAATCCTTGTTTATTTGTGACAAATATCAAATGAAAAATTTTAAATATTTGCATTTTTAAACTTCAAAAATATCTGTGTGTAAAAGGTTGGTCACACAGTGTTTTTGGATCCGATCGTGTTGGATACAAAAATCGCATCAAAAAACGCAGCGGCGATTGGATCCAACATGTATCCAACACGCTGCTTCGTGTTTGGATGCGTGTTGAATGCAGCAGGATTGCACCCTATACTTTATAATAGGGCTCCTGCTGCGTCTTTCGGATCCGAAAGATTAAATTAGACACGCACCGGAGATCACTTGTATGAACGCTGATGCGGGTTTCAAAGTAAAAGCAATGTAAATCACATTGCTCATTGTTAGATACATGTTTGGGTCTGTTTAGAGTCCGACAGACGGATCCAAACACGTATCGAAAAACATATGTTCACATGGACCCAACACACCGTGTCAACATACCCTAAGGCAGATAATTATTCCACTTAAAATAGTTTATAACTAGCATCTACCATATGTCCACTCTAGGTTGGCATCATTTTTTTAAATGTCTTTTTACTTTTTTATGACATTAGAGGGCTTAGAAATTTGGTAGTCATTTTTCACATTTTCTAGAAAATTTGCAATATACATTTTTTTAGAGACCAGTCCAGTTCTGACGTGACTTTGAGGGCCCTGCATGTTATATACCCTCATAAATGACTTCATTTAAGAAACTACACCCCTTAAAGTATTTACAACAGTGTTTAGGAAGTTTGGTAACCCTTTAGGTATGCCACAAAAATTAAAGCAAAGAGGAGGTGAAATTTCAAAATTTCACTTTTTGTTGCAGATTTTCAGTTTTTATCCATTATTCACAGGAACACGGTAGATGTGACCAGGGAAATGCAACTTATTATTAATTCCCCAGATTCTGCTGCTTTTAGAGATATCCCATTTGTAGCCTTCGTGCACTATTTGGCTCAACCACAAGCCTCATAATGGGAGGAGAAGCTACTGGATTTCGGGGTCTCATTTTGGTTATGATTTTCTTTAGGCGCCATTACAGGTTTGCAGACACCCTAAGGTGCTAAAACTTAATAAACACCAAAAAAGAAACCATATTGGAAACTACACCAATTTAGTAGTGGGTATATCCAAACCCAAGGTGTTTCACAAATTTGGTAGCGTTAGACAGTGAAAATTAAAAAATAAATTTTTTCCAACAAACTGCAATTTTAGCTGAAAATGTTTAATTTTTACAAGGAATCCTGGAAAAAAGCATCCCAAATTTTGTTACACAATTTCTTCCAAGTTCGGTAGTACTGTAAACTGCTGTATGGGTGCGTGGCAGAGCGTACAAGAGAGGGAGCTCTATTTGGCTTTTGGAAAGCAGATTTTGGTGGGTGCC
The DNA here is from genome assembly GCA_025379985.1 of Phyllomedusa bahiana. Taxonomy (NCBI): domain Eukaryota; kingdom Metazoa; phylum Chordata; class Amphibia; order Anura; family Hylidae; genus Phyllomedusa; species Phyllomedusa bahiana. The sequence goes on along the minus strand of JAODAL010028764.1, from coordinate 49,584 downwards.
TTGCAAAGCCCCCAAAGTAGCAGAACAGGTGAAAACTTTCAGAAGTTGCCTAATTTTGGATTCAACATCCCTCATGGATCTCATCTAGGGGTGTATTGTACATTTTGAATGCACAGGTGTTCCATATTTTTTTAGCATTGAGCCATGAAAATGGAAGGGAAAAAAAGCAGTTCCGCCATTGTTTTTTGGGATTCAATTTTACGTCGTTCGCCATGCAGTATAAATGACATAATAACTTTACTATGCCGGTCAGTACAATAACAAGAAATACATGTTATATAGTTTTTTTATGTTTTATTACATTTAAACGATAGAAATGTGTTTATAATATAATATAAATTGCATTTTTATGTCATCATAGTCTGATAATCATAACTTTTTTATTTTTCTGTATACGGAGCTGAGTTAGGGCTTGTTTTTTGTGGGATGAGTTGACATTTTTATTGGTATCATTATGGGGAGCATATGATGCTTTGATCACTTTTTATTAAGGTTTTTGTGAGGCGTTTTGAACAAAATATATCAATTCTGCTAGTGTTTTTTATTTTTATTTTTAACAGCGGTCACCGTGCAGTACAAATGACATGCTAGATTTACTCAACAGGTCGATTGGATCTCAGCGATACCCAATTTGTATTTTTTCTATGTTTTACTGCTTTTACACAATAAAAACACTTTTATTCAAAAAGGAAAACACGTTTTTGGATCGCCATAGTCTGAGAGCCATAACTTTTTTATTTTTCTGTGTACGAAGATGTATAAGGGCTTTTTTCTTGTGGGATGAGTTGATGTTTTTATTGGTATAAATTTTGAGGGGACAGGGCTTTTTGATCAATTTTAAATCCATTTTTTGGAAGTCAGGGTGAAGAAAATACTTCAATCCAAGTAGTGTTTTTTAATTTTATTTTTAACAGGGCTCACCATGCAGTATACGTGACAATAGTTTTACTCCCTTGGTCGAGATGATTATGACGATAACCAATTTATATATATTTTTTTTATGTTGAAGCGTCTTAAAATAAAAAAAGTGTTTTTATTGTACAAAACAATGTTTATGCATCGTTTTATTTGGCACCACTTGGCCCTTATATGAGTTTTTGATTGCTTCTTATTTAAATTTAATCTGCTGTGGGATGAAGAAAAATCGCAATTCTGTGATTTTTTATACTTTTTTTTATAGCATTCACTATGCGGGTTAATTAATGTGACAGATTTATAGGTAGCCAAAAATGATTATTTATTTTTACTTTATATCTTTTTTGGGACAATTGCAATTTTGTCAAGGGGAAAAGGGCGGTGTACATGTTTTTATTTTATTTTTTGTGTTTGTGTTTTGCTTTTTTTTGCTTTTTCACTTTTCCCCATAGGGGATTTGTATCAGTGATCCTCAGATCACAGACACAATAGAGATCATTACAGAGCAGAACCGATCTATACTGGTCTCTATGAGAACTGTCAGTCACCATGTCCGGCAATGCCCACAATGCATTGGGGGACATGGTGACATTACAGACAGCCTGGAAGTGTTTCTTACAACTCTCCCGGGCTGTCAGGTACTCACTCAGTAGCACCGAGAGTAGACAGAAGGAGGGAGCTCCTTCTGTCTTTCCCTCAGCTGTGACAATCGTAATAGATCACTGCAGCTAAAGGGTTAATCATGAGGCCAGCGGTAACATATCGCTGGTCTCAGGTCACGATCGTGCAGGGCTCGCTTGTGACAAGGCATTTGCCGCTAGGACTTACAAGAACGTCCAATGTCAGGAAGAGGTTAAAAGGACATGACGAGGCCAAACTGACAATCTAATTCACTATGGATTAGATGATAATTCCTCCCCTCAGCTCATATATAATTGTAGCATACAGGAGTAGGTGATACGGTATACTACTAATGGTTAAAAATGTTTGATGATGTTCATTAATAATTGCACCGTTTTGTGCTATAATTGCACTAAGAATGTTCTAGAAATGACCCCTATTTCACCCCTGTGTTAAGCTAGTACCTTTTGCACATGTCTGTAAATTGTGTATAAGTTACAGAGGGTCACGCACACCTAGCGATAAGGGAAAATATCAGGGTGCTAGTGGAAAGGAGGCAATAGCCTCAAGTCTAATATAAATGATAAATCCACTGCACACCAAATAGGTAGTGAGATAAAAGGGTATATCTTTATTTAACATATAGCCTGGATTAGAGCTGTGGTAATAAATCCAAACATAGTAAGTGTCAGTATTGCACCAGTTTTTTTAAATATTCACAAGTACATAAGCACAAGTAGATAGATATGAAAGATTAATAGGTATTGATTTCAGAGAAATATGACGTTTTGGCGTCTAGCCTTTTTCAAAATGACATCTAATAGTTGTAGTAAATGCACTGTGTAGGAAAGAAGGTGAAATATAATACTGAGGCAGTGAAGAGTGCTCACTGCGAATATCAGTTCCTGTGAATGCCCGGTCGGCGTATAAGAGGCCAGGTATGGCTGGAGAAGTAGGGGAACGGACAAGCACGTCCAGGGGATACTCAGACCGGCGGTGAGCGCTCTTCACTGCCTCAGTATTATATTTCACCTTCTTTCCTACACAGTGCATTTACTACAACTATTAGATGTCATTTTGAAAAAGGCTAGACGAAACGTCATATTTCTCTGACATCAATACCTATTAATCTTTCATATCTATCTACTTGTGCTTATGTACTTTGAAATTTAAAAAAAATGGTGCAATACTGACATTTCTTTTTGGATTTATTACCAAGCTCAATCCAGGCTATTTTTAAAATGATTCCCTTTTTTATCTCATAATTTTTGGGTGGGGCAGTGGATTTTTATTTATGAAAATTGTGTTACAGCTGTTTGCAGAAATGTAACCAGCTGCAGTAAAATCAAAGTTTGGGGGGAAAAAACATAAAAAACCCCGGTGGAAGGGGGTTTTTTGGGGGTTTAAAAAAATATAGGAAAAGTTTAATGTTCTGGTTTCCCCTCTGAATTTTTTTTCCCCCTTGGGTAAACTGATTATCCCCCTTGGGGGTTTGGGGTTTCATCATCTGCAGTTGTCAGGAGGTGCAGTTTCATGCTACCCCAACACAGGCTGTGCTCCCCTCGGGGCTCAGGGGTCAGCCTTAAACCCTTTTTTTTTCCCTGCTCATGGGAGTAGAAAAAGAGAGAGGGGTTAATGTAAGGGAGGGGTTTGGAACATCACCCCTGTCTTGGTCTACTGAGTGTTGTGCTGGGAAAAAGTGTTCTGTAATTTGAATGCAATCCATGCCTTGTGTATACCACTTGAAGGAAAAAGTAAAGGGCCAAGATGTTTTTCACAAAAACCCTTTGTTTTCCTGTGTTATTCTGCCTGCAAAAGGGCACCGCATAATTTACCCAGGCAGTTGAAGAGAGACAACCTATGAGTGAAACCCCGGGGGAACAATCCCCCTGCGCCCCCCTCTTCAGGGTCCCGGGGTGCTGGAGGGGGGAAGGTTTTGGTGGGTGAATCCCAAAATGACATGTGAGAATGTGAAGAAAGGGCCAGTGCTTTCCCCAAAACCCCCTCCCACAGCCCCTTCTCTTCCTCTGCTTCCCCAGGCTGCCCGGACCACCACAAAATGGCGTCAAAAACAGGATGAGCTTGTTGACCTGTAACAAGATTGCGTTTTGTTCTCTCTTGCCCAAGCGGAAGAAAAACCCACCTGCTCTTTTTTGATTTTATGGACTGTAAGTATTAATCAGAATGTGTTTGTCCCAACCCGAGGGATTTTGAAGTTGTTAAGTCTTTCCCAGCTGTGAAAAATGCAGGAAAACCACAATCGACATCTTTTTGTCTTCTCGGATTTGGGACCTGAGAAGAGTTTTTGAGTCATTCACCACCAAAAAAGAGCAGGCTAAAAAAGATAAGGGTGGATCAAAATGTGAGGGGGGGTGCCATGCCTGGTGCCTCTCCCAGTTCTGCTGTGTCATGCCCATTTTGTTTAAAACGAGTGATTGGGCGGCAGAAAGTTTAGAAGAGAAGACCAGAGGGGTTTGGGGCACTACAGTTTTATTATAGAGAAACAAGAGTGGTGATCACTACGGGGTTTTATTTGATCAGGTTTATCCACCAGTTTGCCCCAGCACTACCCCATCATGTCCCCGCGAGCTCCCCGCACAGAAAAATTTTATTGGGCCTTTTCCCCATTGCCCGGGTTCCCCAGTATCAAACCAAGGTGTTCACCTGAAGAAAGAGTGTGACCCAATAGCCTCAGGGGTCACCCCTTTATCGCACTTACTTTTCTGCTTTTTCCCACCAAAGTAAATATAAAAAATGTAGGCCACACCCCTATTTTTATGTTTAATGTTTGTCCGTTCCCAAAATTGTAACATTTGTGTTTTAATGATTTATCTCGGGGCTCAGTGTTGTGCTTGTCTGGTGCCTTTGGCTAAAGTTATTTCCCCCCATTATCGATTTTTTAGATGGAGTTATATGCGAAAAAAATGTGTTTAGTAAATGTTTATGTTGAGGGGTTGGTAATCCCCCCCCATTTTCTTCCGTGTATGATAGGAGTTATGCGCCCCAAACATTGGTGTAGTCATATTAGGGGAAATATTTTAAAAAGGTGTTTTGAAAAAAACTTTTTTAAAAAGTTTTATGAGTTTTCCAAAAAAGTCGCTAGCAAGTTTTATTCAGGTTGTTGAAAGAACAACCTTAAAAAGTACTGTCTACAGGATTTATCGGGGAAAAAATTTTTATGCTGACAATGTATGTCTTTGTTTAGTTTAGTGTTGCTAGAAAAAAAATTTTAAATGCAAAAATAGGTGCAATGGTTTTTTATTTGGCCCCAATTTTGCTGGAGTGTTTGCCCCCCCTTCGGTGTTATTACCCCATTTTTTTGGGTAAAAGGTTGGGGGGTTGTGCTGTGATTGTTTTGGGTAACTTTGGAAAAATGATTACGTATTCACACTACATTTAAAAGCGATGCCCCCCCCTAGTGTTAAATAAGTTTTAATGTACAGAAAAACGGTCTTAATAAGGTACGGGCCCTCCCGCCCTTGTTGTTTTTTCTGATGGAATTGGCCCGCATTTGTTGCGGTACAAATTGTCTTTGTGGTTTTTTGGGAACGTTTGACCTTGTCGACAGTTGTTTGTTTGGGATTGGTCCCCCAGCGGGGCTGGTGATTATTGCACTTGCTGTTTCTCTTTTAAATGTCTAGTCTTTGGGGTTTTAGTTGGGTAATTATTGTATAAAAAATTAAGTTTTTGGAGAAGTCATTTTTTTTCTAAGTGTTTTGGTTCGACCAAATTGGGGGTGTTTTCTATCTCCATTGTTGAATTTTTGGCATCAGTCTGCAATGGTGTTGGGGATGACATGCAAAGCAATTATGGGAAGGGATTTCAAATAGAATTTTTTACAAGTTTTATATGAAAAAAATGTTTTAAGAAAAAATGTGTTTTAAGACTTTTTTGTTTTTATTAGTATGAGGTGAAAATTGTGAATATATAGGTGTATCAAAAAAAGATACATTTGGAAGATGCTTAGATTCAAAAATTTAAAATGTTACGTGGTTTGAGGAAGCAGTGTCTTATTGGAAGTTCCAGAAGGTGTGTCGTGAGGTGGTATGTCCCTTTTAAAAACCTCTTTTTGTTTTTCAGTTTGCCTTTGGCCTGGTAAAATTTAACCCTTTTCAAAGGGTATTGTCCAGTCCCCTTTGGTTTTTTGAGAAAGCTCCTTGTTTTTAATAGACTGTACTTTAGGAGAAAAATACAGACACCTGGGTTTTGAAAAGGGTGCCTTGTTTAAATAGTCCAATACTTTGGGGTTTTGGTTGTGTTACCTGGGTTAATGCTTTTTAAATTTTGACCGTGTAAGTGTGTATGTATAGCGATAGTAGGTGACAGTTTTTGGGTGTTGAAAGTTGATCAAAATATAGAAGTATGCTTTTAGATTTAATAAAGTGGAGAAAACCTAAGTCCCTAGAAAAAGAAGGAATAAAGCAAAACCTAACCTATAGCAAATTGTTTTATGTGATTAAAATTTTTTTTCCTAGTCTTAGATATTTAGGTTTTTGTGGAGTGTTACATCCTTCTTTTGGCTGATGGGGGGTATATTCCCCCCCTTTTTGTTACTTGAACAAAAATTTATTATTTCCATACTCCAAGGTCGAGCTATATTGCCCCTTGTATCAATGTTTTATTGTGTCTAATTTTCTTTAAGAAAATGTTTATCTTTATGTTATAATTTAAAATTGTGAAAGTTCTAAATACAAGAGCCCCCATGGATATTGCTATTTTGTTTACCTCTTTTAAACCCCTTTAAAATTCAAAATGCCTGGGGGGGGCCCCCTACTCTTCACAAAGGTTAAAGGGGAAAGTCCCTTTCCACCCCCTATTCCAAGCCATGTCATTTCCCCCCAAATAAACGACAATTTCGATGAGAATTTGGAAAAATTCTATTTTTTGTTGAATAATAAGTATAATTGGGATTGGGATACGGGAAGTGGGAGGGTACGGAAATTTTTACTAATTGTTAAAAATGTTGAGATGTACATTTTAAAAATTGTATTTTTTGCTATAATTGCATTAAGAATGTTCTAGAAATTCCCCTTTTTACCCTGTGTTTGCAGTAATTTCTGCACCCTGTCTGTAAAAATTTTGGGTTTCATATTTCTTGCAGAAAAAGTAACAGCTGCAGTACGCAAAGATTTGCGAAAACCATACAACACAATGGGGTAATTAGGAGGTTTTAAAAGATAGGGAAGTTTTTAAAGTTTTTGGGGCTTCTTGATCTTTTTTTCCCTTGGGCTCACGGAAAAAATCCACCTTCGGGGGTTTTGGTTTTTCAAACATTTTCAGTTGTCAGGGGGGCAGTTATCATTATCTGACACAGGCTGTGCTGCCTCTTGGCTGACTCAGAGGTCATTTCAACCTTTTCTTCCCTGGCCCAATAGGGTGGAAAAAAGAGACAGTAGTATGCAAGGGATGGGTTTAGGGGGCAAACCTGCCTTGTTTACTGAGTGTTTGACTAGAAGAAGTGTCGTAAAATTTTGAATGAAACCATGCCTTTGTATCCTTTTGCCCCAAAGGGAAAGTAAAAGCCAATTTTGGGTTTTTTCCCCCTGAAAACCCTTTGTCTCCTGCTGCTTATTCTGTTCGCACATCAAAGGCACTAACAAATCTAAAAAAGGGGTTGAGAGGGGAACCAAAAAGAGGGGTTTCCCCGGGGGGAACAAACTACCACTTAACCCCGGCAGACCCCTCTTCACTGGTGCCTGGTGCCAGAGGAACGGGAGAGCTTTTGGTGTGGGAATGCCACCATGACATGTTGTGAAGATTGGGATCAGTGCTTGCCACTACCACTCCCACCATCCTCCTCTTCTCTGCGTTCCTCTGGGCCGCTCGTGATCACCATATAATATCATCCATTTATACAGAATATACATATGTACATACACACATGTATATACAGCTACACCAATATATATGTACACATTTACACAAAGTGCAGATACATATATAAACATGTACATAATGTGCAGATAATAATTAAATGTACACCATACACACCCCAACAAAAAGCAGACAGCTGGAGATACTGGAGGAGATTATGGAAAAGGGGAAAAATTTCCAAAAAAAAAAATTTAAAAAAATCAGCAGGATCCAAGAGGCAAAATTACCCCCACCCAAAAAAAATGCTTTTGGGGTAGCAAGCTTATGGCCTTTATGTAAGGGGTGTGATGAAAAGAGTGTGAGTATAATGTGTGTGGGCAGAGCCCAAAATCTCAACATTTGCTTTGATGGAAAGGGGCAGATTAAAAATGGTAAAGGGCAAGGACAAAGGGTCAATCCCAAGATAAAATAAAGAAAAAGAGATATCACCCATCACCCCGGTGGTAAAAAATGGGCCCGAAATAAGAAGGACTCAGAAATTTAAAAAAGAAACTTATCCTAATGACAATGGCTAGCTGAAATTATAGAATGGGAAGAGGGAAGGGAAAAGGTGGGAAACCAATTTATATGAGGGAAATAGGGAAGGAAAAGGGGTGATGGAGGATAAGAGGAAAATACAAACATACAAAAAGAAAGATATAAAAAAAAATGGCATGGAAAAAAAATCTTTTTAAATTATGGGAAGGGCACAGAAAAAGCAGACAGCAAAACCCCATAGGGGATCATAGGGAAAAGCAGAAAAGGCCCAAAAAAATTTGGGACTCAGCGTATCCCCAACAGAGAGTCTTACCCCCACCAAAACTAAAAACACCTGGTATAGTTAGCTCTTGGTCCTTTATAAGGGTGGATGTCTAATGAGTGTGATGTCAAAAATGGGGAGGGCGGAGCCAACAATCCAAAATTTTTCTTTGATAGGGCAGCAGCTGTTTTTTAATGTTTTCAGGACAAGCCCAAAAAAAGCCCAATCAATGACTATAGTAAAAAGATAGATTTTTCCCCCACCTTATATAATAATATCATCTTGGGGGGCCCCTTTTTATTTTATACCTTTTCCCCAAATTATAACAGCTCCCCTATTAGGGACCATGACACAATCTGTAGATACAATATCACATGTTCACACATACGAAAGCGACATACGACTCAATTTAGGGACTTAGGAAAGAGGGGGAAAATGGCCAAAAAAAAAATGAAGGATCAGCGATCCGACAGAGAGGTCTTCCCCCACCCCAACAAAAAACATCTGGTATAGTTGCTTGCGTCCCTTTTAAGGGGGTTTTGATTCAAAAGAGTGTGATGTCAAAGTGTGTGGGGGGAGCAAAAATCTCAACATTCTGCTTGTATGAGGGCAGAGTATTTAATGTTACGGACAAGGCCCAAAAGCCAATCCAAAAGACTAAAGATAAATGAAGAAGAGCAAAATATAGACTCACATAATAAGACTTATAGGAAGAGGGGAAAATGGCTAAAAATAAATGAGGGACTCAGGGATCCTGACAGGAGGGCTTACTCCACCAAAAAATAAATCTTGGGATATCAATTTCTGCAGTCCTTTTTTAAAGGGGTTGAGTCATAATGAGTATGATTTACATGGGGAGGGCGAGCCAACAATCTCAACATTCTGCTTTTTGAGGGCAGCCTGTTTTTAATGGGACAGGACAAGGGAAAAAGGGCCCTTCCGATAGATAAAATAAAGAACAGCAGATTTACATACATCACATGGACGAGAAAAAAGGGCCAGAAATAATGAAGGACTCAGCAAGATCCTGACAGAGTAAACTTATCCTTCAATGACAATGGCATCAGCTGATACTTATAGAATGGGAAGAGGTGAGAGGGGAAAAGAGTGGAAGCCATACTTTATATGAGGGAATTTGGGGGGAGGAAAGGGGAAAGGAGGTAAATGGATGGCATACTAAAGGGGAAAGAGTTTTAAAAAAGGATGGTCAAAAAAATCTTAGTAAATTATGTAAGGGCACAGAAGTAAAAGACAGCAGGAACCCCCTGGAGGAGACTTATAGGAAAAGGAGAGAAATGGCCAAAAAAAAGAAGGGACTAGCCCTATCCTAAAAGAGTTCTTACCCCATCAACAACTAAAAAATCGGGATGTTGCTCTTGTGGCTCCTTATAAAGGGTGTGATGTCATTTAATGAGTGGAGTCCCCAAGGGGGGAGGGGGGAGCCAACATCTAAATTCTGCTTTGTTTGGGGGTAGAGCTGTATTTTAATGGTACAGGCAAGCCCAAGAACCAATCCAATTTATATGATAAATTGATAGATTCCTTCCCTCACCCCATATATAAAAATTCATCCGGGGGCATTTATATTTTATTACACTGTACATTTTATATAGCTACCCAATTATAGGGACACAGCAACAACCTGGATAAATATTAAAAGTTTTCACCATACAGAAGAGCAGACATACAGAAACCGTAGGAGATAAGCCCCGGTTTACACGGGTTTTTCAAAACGGAAATTTCGAGCCGGATTGCGCTCGCAATTCGGCTTAAATAAGGGGCGGGGGGGAGGGCCCGCCGGCTCCATAGACTTCATTATACGGGCCATATTTGCCTGGATAATGTGGGAGTCCTTTTTCCCCCCCCCGGGGGATTCGCTGACGGTTGGAGCGACGGAATCCACTGTTCTCTATGGGAGCGGTGGATTACCGTAATTACTGCGACGGATTGGCGCCGTACTGCAGCGCAAATCCGGTGCGGAGTACGGCGCCAATCCGTGCTGAAATAAGCTGTGTGAACGGCCCCTTAGGGGAAGAGGAGGAGAAATGGCTAAAAATAATGAGGGACTCAGCAGGATCCTGACAGAGAGGTCTTACCTCCACCAACAACTAAAACACTCTGGTGATAATTAGCTCTGTGGCTCCTTATATAAGGTGTGTGATGTCATAATGTGTGTGGGCGGAGCCAACAATCTCAACATTCTGCTTGTATGAGAGGTAGCAGCTGTTAATTAAAGTTACAGGGCAAGGCCAAGAAGCCAATTAAATTGACTATAGATAAAATGAAGAAGAGCAGACATATAGACATCACATGAAGGAGATTTATAGGAAGAGGAGACATGGCTGAAAATAATGAGGGACTCAGCAGGAGCAAACTTATCCTCCAATGGCAATGGCATCATCTGATACTTATAGAACGGGAAGAGGTGAGAGTGGAAAAGAGCGGAAACCAGACATTACATGGGGGAGACATATGAGGAGAGGAAGGGGGTTGATGGAGGATAAGAGAGATGTACAGACATACAAGGAGAAAGATATATCTAAAACATGGCATGGACAAAAAAATCTTTGTAAATTATGGAAGGACACAGAAGAGCAGACAGCAGGACACCCCATGGAGGAGACCTATAGGAAAAGGACTCAGCAGGATCCTGAAAGAGAGGACTTACCTCCACAAACAACTAAAACGCTCTGGTGATAGTTAGCTCTGTGGCTCCTTATATAAGGTGTGTGATGTCATAATGGTGTGATGTCACAATGTAGGAGGGCGAAGCCAACAATCTCAACAATGGACAGGACAAGGCCGAGCAGCCTATCCAATTCCTATAGATTAGATGATAAATTCCTCCCCTCACCTTTTATATAATATCATCCTGGGGCCATGTATACATAATATACACATGTATACACATATATACAGCTATACCCATATATAGGTACACATATACACAATTTGCAGTTACATATATACACATGTACAAGGTTCTGCACATGGAGAAAGAAGTGGGTATCTAAAATCTGCAAATGATCTATTTTTTATGCCCCTGGCTCAAATCTGTGACATGTGTTGGGTATAAAAGACAGATTAAAGCAAAGTTTTTTAGCCACATAAAACCTTAAAATTTGGATCAAGTGTTGTGGGATGATTGTGTGATGCCTCCAGTGTGTCGACATGCCAGTTATTGCTACTTGTTGTTCACTAAGAGACCTTGGGTTATCACTCCAGCAGATTGCTATGCACCTACTGTAGGACAAGATGTCAGCACTGTTCAATGCTGTGTGTCCAAGTGGTTGGGGGAACAGCAATGGAACTGCAATGACAGCAAGAGGTGCGGGGAGATGACCCTCTGCATGAATGGATCATCTGATTGGAGGAATGGCACATAGGGATTTATTCTATGCTTGAAGATGAAATTGAACATCACAACCCAAGCCTAGGACAGCATTCATTCTACATACAAACCATTACAAGATCTTCGCATGACATTGGGCTATGAGATGGATGTCCAGCTACAGGTATTCTATTGAATTTACGCCACCATTCTTAGTGCACAGCAAGACGACAATGGAGGCTGGAATAGACGTCTATCCTCTTCAGTGATGAATGCTGCTTTCCTCCCAGATACAATGATGGCTGGAGACTGTGTATACAAAACCCTTAAGAGGCCAGTCTTTCTCCTGGAATCACTGTCTAGGGTTGTATAACATATGGTACCGTCATGTAATGGGAGTGGCACCATCTCTGCAATTTGAATGGAATCTTCGCACAGATGTGAACCAGGCTTTAAAGAGCTTATTCATTCTTTTAAAAAAGCTCTTGTTGGTCAGGGAGGGGTTAAAATATATCTGTCCAAACAGTCAAGTGGTATGAATGATTAAGAATATAGGATTTTTGGGGCACATTTATGAAAAAGTGGTGCTCTCGTTAGTTTAGTGTAGCACTCGACAGTATGTATGAAAGTGTCTCACAACACTTTACAAATGTGTCCCATTGTGAGACACATTTATGAACCAAAAAGTGTCTCAAAAAGTGTCTGCACCAAATTTTGTCTCAGTCTCGCCACTTTGAAAATGTCATGGATTAGTACACTATTTTTACGCCACATTCTCTCAAGATACACTCATAAATGTGTCTAATCTTATGAATGTGGCTAGACATGCCTCTTAAGAAGTGGTGCGGACAAAACTGTTGAGGATGTCAGAAGTAAGCTAATTTTTTTCGCAAATCCTTTTATAAATGTGTCGGACATGGCCTGTAACAATTATTTTGTTGTTGGCGCAGCCAGTTTCACACATGTTTACATTTGTCTTTTTGACTGAGGTTATTCTATAAAATAGTATTTACATAATATAAACTTCAAGTGGCCACCTGCTTGAGTCCTACTTTACTACACACTTATGCCATGTTCCCACAGCATATTTCAACTACAGAAAAATATGCTGTATAATATACAGATAGGAACATGCTCGGATTTCTGCAGTGTATTCTAGGTCCTTCTTGATATGCATTTTAGTGCATGTTAGGTTGCCTCATCCAATGGGGCTTAGCTGCACCTTGGCTCCCATAAATACAACCCCTGTTCATTTGCCCTTTTAGAGCATACAGAGGTCATAGACTTAGGCTCCGCTCTATCAGCTGCAGGGGAAAGCTGCCCTACATGAGTGTTTGCTGTCCTGGCAGACTCTCCTTGTCTATGTATTGTGTTACTGGACACACAATAGACAACTTGTCACAACATGGCATTATTTAACAAAAAAGACCCTATCCATAATCATTTGTTTCTTGGTAAAATCAAGTGGCATTTTGAATTTCATGCTACAGATTAAGTGTCTTTTTGCAGCAATGCAATCTTCATAGTGAACTTTTATACATTTCAGATGTGATATGGATATTAATTCTTTCATAAATTCTATAGTTCTATAAGGGTGATTAAAAGTTTGCATTTTTTTAATGAACAGTACTTCTCCATCAAGTTGTATCTGACCTTCCCCTTTTTTTTCCTTCCATATCTAGTCTTCTGTGCCCTTGCTTTATTATTGTAGAAACCCAGCTTTTGGAATTTTTCTCCTCATAAGTATCAACATTCTTACTTGTTATTAGCTTCCGAAGGACATATACTGTATTAACACAGATTGTCTTAAGTATTTAAAAGTAGAAGGTTAGAGATAAAACCGAAAGCCGTGCCATTCTGTCATGCACAGTAGAACCACTGATCTTTAGATATATCAAACGACTGTCATGGATACTAACCAGAATTGAAGAATAATTAGAGGCGTGTTTTTATTACTAATGAGCTGACCAATAATTATTATTAATTAGTATTAATTAGGCGATTCTTTCGACGGTGTTTGTGCACATACACTCTTACACTCTTGAGTTAATTTATAATTTGGAAACCACACAACCAAAGTTGGGAGATATTTTAGTCTCCATATCAGATGTAAAAACACTCTGATTTCCAGTTTTAAAAGCAGGGTGGAGTCAAGGGAGCAGGAGGCATTGAAAAGACATCCTGTATAGAGGGCCTTCTAACCTAAAACTGGCCTTGCCAAAAAACCTAAGGCAACATGTATGAAACTTGGCACTGACACTCCAGGTCTAAATTGATATAGAGGAGTGTCAAATGTGACAGTATGTATGAACCTATCATATATGCGTTCATAAATCTGGTGTGTGGTATGCCTTGCATAGCATAGCATATCTTTAGTGCCTATCTTTGGGGCATAGCATAGGTTATCTTCAACGCATTCAAAAGTGCCGTGCCTGGCAAAAGTTTTGGCGTATGACTGTTCATGCGTCTATAGATCAGGGCTACAACAGTATTTTGGCCCAAAATATGTTCATACATATCTTCCCCTATTGGTTACTACTACTTATTCCTTATGTCATGAGCCATCAGGGAAAGAGGTATACTGAAACTATTTGTAGGTTTAATGCTGACCCTCTTTGATCCAATGTAGGCCTGCCCCCTTCCCTGTTATTTTAGCAGAATTTAATCGCTTCCTAACATTTGAGGTAACTGTATGTCATGATGTGGGTAAAGATGTGTGGAGTGAGCAAGAGCTTAATTTGCACTGGGAACTCCATAAAAACAAAAGCCTCCTTGAATGATGAAGCTGTGGGTTTTTTATGTTACACTCCACAAAGAATTTTAGTTAGATTTTCAAGTACATTATATGGTTCATACCATAGAAGCATTAAAATCAAGCACTCATATACAGTATGTGTGTCAACTGAAGAATAATAAAAGTTATGGCTCAAGAAGGTGGATGGAGAAAGCAGACAATGTTGTTGTTGTAAATCATTGTAGCTGAGAAATAATTTTATTACTGTGTGAAAATGTTCAGAAAGGAGGGGGTCCACTTATCAAATTTTTGCACTAAACCCACCGATGGGAAGGGTATGTCAAAGAAACACAAAGGGCATGAACCATTGAGCCCTAAAAATAAAACATTTCCCTTCTGATTGGCAGTGGTATTCAAAATGAAAATGTTCATAGATATGGTCCTTGTAGGGATTTGAACCTAGGACCCCAACCTTTAAAGGCAGAAGGGCTAACCACTCATTTACAGTGTAACTATTCACAGATCTTTACATAAACAGTTCTTTGTTTGATTGGAGTGCACACACTGTGGAAAAAGGCATGGTGATGCCAAACCTGCTGGGGCACATGATATGCAGTTCAAACAAATCATACACGCCCCCTTTTAAGCACATTGAAAGCTGAAGCAGGACAAAACAGGCATAAAATGCATTCATGGCAAAACCCTTGAAATCCTCAGCTATTTCTGGCTGATATTGGAAGTAGGGATTGTTTATGGATACAGTTATTAAGCAAGTTTTTAATCCAGTACAGTACTTTTATTGGTGGTGATACAAAGTAATGCATTTCATTGTAGCATGTTGTGTTGTCTATACTAACAGTATGGCAATTACAAGGACAAGTATTTGTGAACATTAAAGAGGTTGCAGTGTGTTACTGCTTCTGTTATATGTGATATACTTTTTTATTTGTGTTATTCTTGTATTTTTATGTGCCTCAACACATTGGTTAGAACCGGGAGAGCTCGTCTCCAACAACCAATCAGGATGTGAGCTACTCGTCCTCCCAGTTCTAACAAATCACAGGGCTGCAATAGTTCTGTTTGGGCACTTTTGATTTTATAACGCGCCCTTCATTGCGCCCTTCATTCCACAGTATCATCGACGCATCACCCATGATTGGTTAGTTTATATCTGCCACCTGATCCTGAGCCAATCACATAACTTACAGGTTCCCCATAAAGTGATAAGGCATGTACATTCTGCCTTGGTTGTTTCTTTCCCATAGACTATAATGGAGCGAAGTAGCCCACTTCCAGATTGGCTGAGCGAACCAAGCCCCCGTCTTTTCAGCCAATCACCATTCTTCTTTACTCTCTTCATGTATTTCAAACTGTACCGCCTTTCATTTGATTGGTTAATGTCACTCCATAGAATAGAATGGCTTACTGTCGCTCGCAATCTGATTGGCCGCCTCCCGGCGCCCAGTGAAAAGTGCAGAAAATATTTAAACTATTGTCTTTCCCGGCATTTTCTTTAATCACAATTCCTGAGGTAGTGCTGATATTGGCGAGAAACGCGTCGTTAGTGATTTTATTTCTTTATGTTTTTAAAAGGTTTTTAGCTCTTTCCATGAGTTTGTTTTACACTTAATAAAAACCTTTATTATACAATTCTCCACACCTCACGGAGAGGAGACTCGCGGCTGCCGCTGACAGACTCGGACAGAGTCCTGTAAATTCTTATGAGAGTTGTGCCTCTAGATTAGCTGTACAATTCTATCAGGTGAGCCCCAGACTACTGTTCACTGCACTGACTGTATTATGCACAAACATACTGCACCATAGGCGCGCCCCCTCTTTTTCCTGCATATTGTGGCAAAGCAACCTTAGGTGGTCAGATGGTGCTGCCACTATGGGGCGTACAGCAATTCACCTTCTAGAAACGTGTTACTGAGGGCCTGGTCTTGGTGGGGGAAGCCAGTTTCTGTCTGTCAGCAACACTAGGTTGCTGACACCTATATGTGGTACGGCTGATACCCAGCCGCTATGGTCTGGCTTTTCCCGGAAGAGCTGCAGTCGGGTGGGTGGCTGTGGCCACATTCCAGGATAGGTTTTGCACAGGTCTCTGGAGGCCTATAAAAAGCCTGGCTGGTACTGCAGGTAATCAGGGGGTGTGGACTGCTACCTGCAGTATGGAGCAGCAGAGGAGCTGAATAGAGGCCCTCAGAGGCTTGAGAGAACCCATGAACCAGTGGGAGACTTGGGGAAAGTGAGGAAATGTATTGTGGGACTGAATATTAGGTCCAGCTCACATGTTAGAGAGGGTCTCTCTGTAAATATTTAGTCAGGGGCCTGAATGCCTGAGGTTTTTGGTTGGATATTGTTTCTAATTTTCTGTGCCTCAATAAAGCTGACTGAGGCCAGGTTAAAGAAACTCCTGGTGTCAGAAAGTTGATGTTCCAATACCGATCTACCAAAGATGGCGGTCCTGTGTCCCAGGACGGTCCAGGATGGCATCCAGACAAGATTGAACCATTACAATATATATACTTTTTTCCTCTGCGTTTTTGTAGATGTATGTTGTTGTTATTCACACACATGATTATTTATGCATTTTTATTTATTTTAACTTTACTAATTTTGTAAATAGGTGTGTTGCGTCTAGAACATTTTGCTATACAGGTCCTGTAGCTGTATAGGTCCTGTATAGGTGCCCAGGTCCTGTAGCTGTAAACCAAGCACAAATAGTTTCCCTTCCACTACTGTGCTCGACAGTAGGTTTGAGGTGTTTGTGCTGATATGCTGTGTTTTTTTTTTCACCAAATATGGGACAATGTATTAAGGCCAAACACAAAGTTACAAGAATCTTGTGGTTTGCTCAGATGCAACTTTGCAAACTTAAGCTGTGCTGCCCTGTTCGGTTTAAATATAAAAGGCTTTGTCCTGGCTATGCTGCCCCTGGATTCATTGGTCAACTTAATCCTTCAATTCCCTGACCCCATGGGAGAGGATTATAAAGAAAGAAACAGCTCTAAGGAGAGCATCAGTTTGGTCTAGCAGGACTTTGGATTCTCTGGATTTTATGAGGTAACCCCACTCCCACCATATTTCATGGCCTTTGGGACTCAGCAGCCTTTGACCTGGCCCAATACCCTTTTTGTGAAGACATCCCAGATCTCCTACCTGGAAGGCAATTTATTGCAAGGGATTTTATTTGCTAGGGAATCACTGCTTCTCTATTGGTGAGTGGCTTGGACTGTTAGAAGAGTGTACCTGTGAATGTAATCCTTCTCCTGTGTGTAGCATTGTGCCTAGAATAAGTAAAGATACCCATCTGTTTGTATCAAGTTAACCTTTTGCCTCCTGTCTGTTAATCTGCACCGTACATCATGGGCACTTCATACAACACCGACACAGGCAGTTGAGGGAGAGGCCACCACCAGAGTGTGCCCCGGAGGAACTACTACCACCATCATTCAACAGTGCAGCCCCCCTCTTCACTGGTACTGGCACTGGAGGAACATGAAAGGTGCAGTTGTGAGTTTTAAAACCACTGTGACCAGAGTAGAAGCATTATGGTTTCTACAACTCCTGCCTCTCCTCTGCTATCCCTCTGGCCTGGTCTACAGCAATAAGCAGCAACAATTGCTTCTCTGAGATCACTGCTAATGTCTTTTCTCCTTGGCATTGTGTTAACACACAACTAAACACTGCAGACCAGCAAACTGCCAAAACTCCTGCTTTTATGCAGGTGGTCACACTTGCTAATGATAAATTTATCAAGCTGACACTTAGGGCGACATGTATGAAAGGGTTTTTCATCCTTTTCTGGAATAAAATGCCTCAAAGGTGAAAAGTTCGCCTAAATTGTCAATGTATGGCACCCCAAATGAACATGTTTGATGCATTATGCACTAGACCCAACACTTTGTATTATACCAAACACGTGAGGACATCCTGGGGGCGTGTCGCACCAGAATCATGATATTAGACACATATATGAATGTGGTTTGCCAAAACTAGATGCATTACTGCTCGAACAGGCAAACCTATTTCAATATGGTCTGCCTGAGCCTTGCCAATCGCAATGGAACTAAATTTGCCATTAGGGCAAAAAATGTCCCTTATTTCTCAGCTTATACCAGTAAAACACTAAAAAGTAATTTATATAATATAAAATTATATGTTATCTCAAAAATATAAAATTATTTCCTATAAAATGTATTTAAGATTAATATAATCTAAAATTAATTTAAAAATAAAAAAATTAAAAATTTAAATTTAAAAACCAATACAGCATCTACCACAAATCCCATTTTCAGTCGTGTATTTACGGAGCTAGTGTAGTATTATCAGTGATTACTGTACAAACAAATCACAGCAGGCTAAAAATAAAATAAAAGTCTCAGTTAGACCTGTGGTGTGACGGTTATTGCTGTAAGTGAAATACACATTTGGTGCATTTTTAATGCATGTTTGGCGCATTACTAATGCACCAAAGTTCCGAGGTACGTCAAACACAGATGTGAGGCGCCTTGAACCTTAGGCTCCATTTATGACCGCACATTCACCACTTTCATTTATTCAGGGACATTTTTCACTGGAAAAAAGATGTGAAGAAATGGCCTTGACATGCCAAAATTCTTATATGTCTCCCTTAATCTCTTAATTCTTATGTAAGCAGGCTAAATTTGTACATGCTGATTCTGCATTGTAGCCTAGTTCTTTTAAAAAAAATCACAGTATTATTTGTCATTTGTTGTTTATCTAAGGTTCTAGTTGCTTAATTTAAAAAATTGATGCTTGTCCCATTAAGTAAAACCATAAAATTCTATGTTAAATAAAAATTTGATTAGATTAAATTGTAAAATCAGCAAACAGTTTTCTGCACAGATTTCCTGCACACAATGCACCACATGCACTCATGAATATTTTAAAAGTTGCTTGCATTCATATTTTGGGTAACTTGAAGGTTGGTCAGAGCTGGTTGGAGCTGGTTAGGAGTTACTAACAAATAGGAACATTACTGGGATGGGCCCTGCTATTTCTAGTTCAATGCTCCAAATAAGTACATTAGCTAACAATTGCATCAGTCACTTGAGAGTCACACCCACACAAAGAAAGGTATATAAGAGAAGGGTGTGGGGAAGCCAAAGGTTGAACCTTGGAGAAGGACAGATGACCACATGGAATCAGCCATGAGGCCTATTCATAGGAAATAAATGGTCGGATTCTTCCTATCTTCAAATTCTCACACATATACACTTAAAAGGGGTCAAGTAAAAGTATATTTTGTGTTTTTGTAACTTGTAATGTTATGTTTTATTGCGGAATGTAAATATATCTCCACTTTCTGTTATAAGAAGTTGTTCTAAAGTCTTGCTTTAAATAATATTTCTGATGGACCTAGTGATGCATTAACTCCTTAACGAATGCCCACCATCTTTTGACGGTGGGCATTTCAGGTCGTTCGTCTACAACGACTTCTTTTGGCGTCGCTGCAGACATCGGAGTGCTTTAACCCTCTGATTGCCATGAATCGTCACCGCAGCGCAATCAAAGGGTTTCCCTGCTCTGTCGGGTGATCGGTAACACCATCTGACCGACAAGCCAGGGGACTCGGCTGCACAGTCAAGCCTGGGGACCTAGAGTAGCCTGGACGGTCATGTGCTAACATGCCTGTGATCAGGACAGAACATGTGTGCTGTCCTGATCACTGCCTGTGTCAGACTGACAGAGATTACAATGAATTAGCATATATGAATATGCTAATACTAGAGATGGGTGAATTTCTCAAAAATTCGATTCGCTCCCTTCGCCGAATTTTCCGACAAAATTTGTTTCGGTCCGAATTACATTCGGCACTGAATCGCGTGAAAAGCAGCTTATTTCAGGCTGCACTGAGCCTGCAGGTTGTGTTGAACGTGTGTGCCATGCTTAAATATGCTGAGGGTACTTGGCTTTGGTCTTCATACAATGTTGTTTGTTTTAGTTGGACAGCACATGCTGGCTGTCGCTTACTATAAAATTCCCTGGTCAACTTAGAGGGCAAAATCTGAACCAAAAAACTGAAGCGGGAATGTAGCTGATAAAAGTCATGCCAGCAAAAGCTGGAAAAAAACAAGCTGAGACGACAGGTGGAAACATTAGTGACAGATGTGTGGAGTGACGACGGCAGCCCAGCAGCCATGAGGTCAGGCAAGTGGCACATGACATTCTGGAGGGTGGCAAAACCAGGAGGAAGCGCACAGAGTCGGTACAATTGATGAGAGCGGGGTAACGGCGGCAGAAGCATGAGGTAAGGTAGTGGCATCTAATGACATTCTGGAGGTGGGACAAAACAGTATTAGCCACAGAGTGGCACAATCACACCGGTGTTGGAGGTCACAACAGCAGCAGCATGAGGTCAGGCAGTGGGCACAATGAATTCTGGAGGTGGCAAAACAGTATTGGCCACAGATGGCACAATGACTGAGAGGTGGAGGTCACGGTGGCAAGCAGCATGAGTGTCAGGCAGTGCACGCATGACACCAGTGTTGGAGGACATGGGCAGCAGCCACAGCAGCAGCATGAGGTCAGAAGTGGCACAAATGACATTTCTGGAGGTAGCAAAAAAAGGGAGTAAGGGCCCGAGTGGACCAATGACAGGATTGAAGGTGACGGCGGCAGAAGCAAACAAGCTGAGGTCAGAGGTGGCACAATGACAACAGTGTGGAGGTGACCGCAGCAGCAACAGCCAGCCAGCAGCATGAGGTATAGAGTGGCCACAATGACCTGAGTGTTGAGGAGGGTGGCAATACCTAGTCCCTGGTAAAGTTGGTGGTAGGCGCAGATGGGTGAAAACTGTCAAGCTGATGTTTGGATCAGGCGGCGTGGCGGCATCAAGAAATAGTGGCTGAGGAGTCGTTTTGACCCAAAGACTGACACCTAAGGCATTGGTGTGTGGAATCCTTTCCGATCCAGCCTTGATTCATTTTGGACAAAGTTAGTCGTTCCACATTTCCCGTGGACAAGCGGTTACTCCTTGGGGTAACGAAGGCCCCCGCCGCAATGAACACCGCTCTGATGGCCACACTACTGGACGGGCAGGCAGCTTCTCCACTGCAAACTCGCAAGTTGGCGGCCCACCACATCCAGTTTGCCTGCAGTAGTCCAAGCGGATCTTCTAAATGGGGTAGGCAGAGTGCTGTCCAAGTTGGCACCACACTGTTGGTTCAGGGACTGTCAGGTCCTGCTGCTTTGCTGGCAGACTACCTCCTCACTAGGCGGGTGAAGGAAGCTGCTCATCAGTGACTCCGACTTAGGTTGCTTGCTGATGGAGCTGGTACTGCTCCTACCCCCCCACCTTCCCCAGCAGCCGCGGCAGACGTACGTGAGACTGCTGAGGAACCACCCGGTCACAGTACTGTAGAGGAGGGACGATGCCGCAATTGGCAACGGCCAAACTGACTAGGAGGATTTCCTATAGTTTTTGGTGTTTGTCCTCCTCTCAATTGCTGGGAAAAAGGTCCATTTTTGGACCGGTAAGCGAGGGTAACAATAGGGTGGAGAGCCAGGAAAAGTCATTCACTTCTGCGGATGCTGACTCATTCGGATGTCACTAGCCAGGAAATAAGCATGCTGCGGGCCCTCTGCACAAGTGACACTCGAGGGCTCCCTGCCTCCAATTTCCACTGTATACTGACAAGTGCAATGGGGCGTCATCTGCCTCGTCTTCTCGATCTCCATCTACCTCTCTTGTCACCTGGGTGAAAATCAATCATTTCACCAGAACAATGCTTCTGCCTCCAATGTCCCTCTCCTCCTCCTACTCATCCTCCTCCATTTCAGTCCCCACTGGACTCATGTGTGGGCCCGAGATGTAGTCGCACGTCTCCCAGTCCCCTGCCCAGACAGATTGTTCAGCATCTGTTCCAGGACTTGAAGCCCCACATGGAATGACGTTATTCATCCAGTAGTCCTGGCGACTGTCAATAAGTCGCCTCCTGAATGGGCCTCAACAAAACGGCAGGTGTCACGCATGAGCTTTGCCACTGGCTGACATCAAAGTTACACGGGGGATGTACTTCTTTCAGTCTGGATCATCAAAAAATCGTTAATGGCCTTTCTCTGTTCATACAGTCGGTCCAACATGTGCAGGCTGGAATTCCAACGGGTGGAAACAGCGCATATCGAGTGTGTTGGGGAGGCGTTCTGCCGCTGCAACTCTGAGGAGGGTGTTCCTGGCTTTGTACGAATGGATAAAGTGCATGCAACAGTTTCCTGGCCATTTTCAGAATGTTATGAAGATCGGTGAAGACTTCAGGACCTTTTTCATCACAGATGAACACGTTGCGCCATGCAGGGTGCATGGACCAATCCCTCCTCGGTGAAGCGCGGACACCATGTTCCTCCCATTGTCCGTCTACTGTGGTTCCGATTTGCAGTTGGCGCGGTGAACGCCACAAATCGATTTCTTGCTTCATGACGCAGAGCAGTTCCTCCCAAGGGTGACGTCGATGGCCGATGCAAGCCAGGTGTTGAACTGCATGACACCGCTTGTGCCAATACACATGTGGTATGATGGAGCCTGTACTGTGGTGGCTGAGATGGTGGTGGTGGTGGAGGTGGGGACGGCGGACTTGGCGAGGAGCAGCAGTTTGACACAACTTGGTGGAGTAAGCAGCGTCTCCTGTCCAAGTTGTTGGTCGTGCATGGGCAGGAAAGCACATTCACCCAGTGGGCCGTAAAGGCATGTATGGCCCTGACCGTAATTACCAGATCCAGGACGTCCGGCTGCAGTGCCAACTTGGAACAAACCGAATAAGCTAAAGGACTGACCCACCTTCTGTTTCTACATCATCTATGAAGTGCTGGTACTGCCTTTTTGGAAAATAAATTACGGCTTGGAACTCTCCATCTCAGCTCGGCACAAGCCATTAGTTCTCTGAATTGTGCAGAGTCCACTGTTTGGAAAGGGAGGGACTGCAATACCAACAATTGGAAAGGAGCACGTCAGCTGCTGACACCTTTGGATGGTTGGACGATACTGTTGTCTCTTTGCAATTCGCCCTCGCTGAACGGACTGCTGGCGCCATGAGTAGCGAGGAGCAGGAGCATCTGGAACCGGGAGAGGATGGCAAAGAGAAACATCTCCCCCCCCCCCCTTCTGCAGAGGTGGTGAGCCTTGATGGCTGCAATGGAATGCATGCCACTGGCTGCGCTGCGGCACGGCAGGATGGACCACCACATCTGAGCCACGTTTTCTCTCGGCATGGGATGGTGACGCTGCTTGTGTTGACGCAGGGCGTGGTGCAACGTTATGACGCCTGGCAACGCTTCACTTCCTGCCCACAGATTCTACATATACCCATATTCGGCTCCTCGATGTCTTAAGCAAAGAATCTGCCACACCGCGAGTATCGGATTTCACCAAACGCTCGCAATTGAGTGATTACTGCCGCCGCTGCTCGATGAGCCCCTGTGACTGACTACTTTCTTGGACCTGCGAGCGGGTTTTTTACCAGTGTGCCGCCTTGGGATCCGACCTATCATGCTGCATATCCTGCTGACTCCACGGCACACGACCCACCTTGCGGGCTGCGCTGGGGGGTTGCCTGAAGCGGACCGCTCGCCAGCCCACGCCAGGCGGCCCCCGCCATGCTGACGCCCTCTTCTCTCTGACGATAATTGAAGCCCTTGCCCTCCACCCGGTCCCAGTGGGGTCGGCTATCATCATCATCTAATTTGTGTTTCATCGTCACTGCTGTCCTCATCACCGGTCTTGGTATGCGGGGGGGGGGGGGCGGGGCTGATCTCTCACAACACTGAACATCCCATTGCCACTCTCCACATCTATACTTTTGCCGCCTACCTGGACAAGAAGCAGTGGGATATGGCCCCATTTCATTCGCTGCCAAGTAGCTGTTGACGCCTCCTCAAAATTGTTCATCCTCGCTATATAGTTGGCGCTGAGCCCAGATCCACATAGTAGATCTCTGGCTGAGGGAACCGGACTGGGACAGAAGGCGGGATGAGGTCAGGTGAAGGCCCCTGACCCGCTTCCCGGTCCATGCCAAACTATTGGTTGTTATGAGGTTCCCACGACTCTTGGCTGGGGTTGTCAGATGTATCTGGGAGGAAGACGGAGACCTTGTCAAAACCAATCAAGAAACCTTGGAGTTGCTGAAACAACAATACGGCCGCTAGATGACGAGCGGCAGTTGTGGCACTCACGAGTGACCCTGCTGCGATGCCCCTTGCTGTGGCTGCGACTGGGCCTGTTCCAGGAATGTTTGTGCCACTGCATCGCAGGTGCAGAGCCTGCCACCTCTCTGTCTGACATACTGTTTTTTCTAAAATGTACAGACACTGTTTGATGATATAAATTGCGCTCCACAAATCGCCAGGAAAAATTTACTTGTATGTGCCGTTTAAAAACACTGTGTGTTTTACTAAATGTAAAAGCACAAACAGGCTTAATTAACCTTCGGACATGAATTAGGCTACAGGAAAAATTGATATATTTTGGCGTTGAAAAAGACGGTTTATTTTTGTCAGCACACCAGCAAAACAACGCTTAATTAACCCCTGGATGTAAATTGCGCCAAAGAATTGAGCCGCACAAAATAGTAGCTTTGTAGCGTGTTACAATTGCGTGTTTTCTACGCCACACAACAAGAGATACAGTTGTAATTAACCTTTGCTTGTGAATTAGGCTACAGGAAACATTTATATATTTTGGCGTTGAAAGACGGTTTATTTTTGTCAGCACACCAGCAAAACAACGCTTAATTAACCCCTGGATGTAAATTGCGCCAAAGAATTGAGCCGCACAAAATAGTAGCTTTGTAGCGTGTTACAATTGCGTGTTTTCTACGCCACACAACAAGCGTTGAAAAAGACGGTTTCTTGGGGTCAGCACACCAGCAAAACAACGCTTAATTAAACCCTGGATGTAAATTGCGCTAAAGAATTGAGCCGCACAAAATGTAGTGGTATTTGTATTGTAAAACGCTGTTTCTTTAAATGAATACAACAGGAACTGGCTTAGATCCCACTTGGATATTGAATGTATATGCAGCTGCAGTGGACGCACACTGGATTTCAGATCCAATACCCCAAAAAATTAGAAATCGAACATTAAGAGAACAATCTCTGAGACAAGCTGAGACACCCCACAGAAATCGCTGTATAAAAATCAATTCTTCAACAAGAGCTATCAGCCGCGGCAGCACCTTCCCTGATGAACACAGTGAGAGGAGTGTGAGCTCCCGGCGTCGCGTCCGGACTTATATAGTGCGGTAACGTCACAGAATCCCGTTGGTCTCTGATTGGCTTCACCTCTGCACATGTCATGCAGGCTATGCCCTTCTTCCTCCCAGAGTGCTTTGCCCCATGTAGCGCCATGTGCTCGCAGCCATTTTATCAATCAAAAGCACACTTCGTTCACCCGAAGTACCCCAAAGTTCGACTTCGTTCCGAACCAAAGTTTTCTGAAATTCTAAACGAATTCCATTCGTTAGAATCAATTCGCCCATCTCTAGCTAATACATTACAAAGTGTAAAAAAAAAAAAAAAAGTAACACAGTTATCCCTTCATGGGATTTAGAAAAAAAAAGAAGGAAAAATCCTAAAAAGTGTAAAAAAAAAAGAATAAATATTTAATAAAAAATAGTTGTGCATAAATTACACACATGAAAAAACCTACACATATTAGGTATCCACACGACTGTAATAACCTGTAGAATTAATCTAACAAGTTAAAGTGTAAAATGTGAATGGTGTAAAAAAAAAATAAAAAAGAAAAAAATCTTCAATTATTTGTAAGTGAACTTAAACTATTCCCCCATAAAGTACAACTCGTCTCAAATAAAACGAGGCCTCATACAACTGTGTCATTGAAAAAAGAAAAAAGTTACAACTGTTGAAGCGCAAGGAGGCAAAAACTAAAAAAAAAATTCTGGTCATTAACTACTTTTCAGGCCTGGGGCTTAGAGTGGTTTTGCCATGAAGTAAATTTGACCTGGGAAGTTTGTAAATTAAATAATAAACATTTTTACCATTCATCATTAGTAAAAATTCTGGGCCCTTTTTTGTTTTAGTGTCCTTTAGTGTTTCCATTGTTTTACGTAATTCCGGGGGGATACGACCAGGGTGAGACCCTTTTTCAGCCTAGTCGCTTTATGCTCGGGACATCTTTTCTCCCCCGGGCAGCTACTGAGTGAAACCCACAGGTGCGGGGCCCACTCTACTCCTGCCCTTTTTATTTTTTTTAAAATTGTTAAAAACAGTGCAAAAAAATTTAAAAAAAGAAACCTCAATCAGGAAATTGTGCTTTGATGAAGAGAAATAAAATCCACGGGTTTTGGGTTTTCCTGCAGGGTTTAAACCCAAATAAACCTTTTATGGGGGGCCCTTGGGGGGAGGAAAAAAGTTTTACCCTGAGTTTATATTGTAATACTCACACCCTCTTCACAAAAACCCGGGACCTTTCTTGACTGGGAGAGAGGAAAGGCCTGGTGATGTCAATTGTTGGGTCACATTTTTATGCTTCAAACAAATCACACACCCCCCCCTTTTGACCCACACAGAGCTGACGGGGCTGGTTTGCAGGGGGGGTTATGAAATGAAATTGTGGAAAAACCCCTTTAAGGGGTTAATAAAGCCAGGATATTTATTTTTATAGGACACTGCAAAAAAAAAAAAAAAAAAAAAAAAATACACACAGCCATTATAGTTGTGTTATATTGTCATTAAAAAAATATATTTTTCCCCTACAAATTTTTTAAAAATTTATACATTTTTAAGGGGATTTTTAAACTCCTTTTTCCCATGGCTGTAAATGAACAGGGGTTCCTTTCTAAATGTTGTAATGCCCCCCATAAAATTGCAGAAATTTGTATATTTTTACAAAAAATTCCTTTAAAAATCTTTTAGTTTAAAGTGATTGTCCCACAAAAAATATTTTCAAGAGATAAATTTAACCTCAAATTATGAACTTTTTTGTATTAACATCTATTACAAATAATGCTTGTATCACTAGATTTCCCAGCAATGGTGTTCTTTAAGGGCTTTTCCTGTTTGTTTCTTTTAAAAAAGCTTTACAGTGTCCATCTCAGTGAAGGTGCCAAGGTGTACAAGTTTTGTTCTTCTCTCCTTACCACCATATATGTGTAGGAATCCCTAGAGCGGATAGTGAACCAATATCCCCTCGGGAAGTTTGGAAGTGTTTTAAAAAGGTTTAATTGTTTTTGGGGGTTATTGGTTGCTTGCGGTTGGTAACATGGCGGTAGGGATTTCTGTCCTCTTTGGGTCAGGGAAAACTTTGGGTTTTCCCAAAGGACTTGCAGGGGAAAAAAAAGGGACTGAGATATTTTGTTTTTGGGAAAAGGACTAAGACGGGTGAAAAGTTGTGGGGTGAGTCTTTAGCTTTACGCAGGCAGTTCCCACGGGGTTTGTGTTTGAAATTGCATAAAATTAGTGTTTTTTTGCAAGTGACAGGCGCATTTTGGCCTATATTTTGAGCCACGCCAGTAGGGGAGAGATGGACACCCAAACCATGGGGGCTAAACCCAATAGCAATCAGAAATAGAGAACTGTAGCTATGAGTGTGGGACTGTTGTTTTGGCTTTTGGGGGAAAGAGATCCACATGATTCCTATCTGTGTCAATGTGATCAGCAGGACTCCTGAACAGGACTGCAACATCTGTGACTGCCACAGCACAGAGACTGTATAATATTGCCCCCAGTATTGTGCTGTTGAAAATTTAGGGTTTTTAGTGGTGGGCCCTTTTATTTCCAAAGACTGTGCTTTCTGAGCTCCTAACCCAGGAGACAGAGAATGGAATAGTTAGAGTATTGCCACAACAGATACACCATCAAAAACTTTTAAATTTTCAAGTACTCTTTGGGGAAAAACCCACCAAGTTTGGGGCACTTGTGTTTTACGGTGGTCCCTCGGTAGGGGGCCCCGTTTTTGGTTTTAAGCCCAAATTTGGGCTTTAAGCCCTTTGTTTGGATTGAGTTTTTTTGTTTGGTATAAAACATTTTTTTGGAAAAAGACTCGGGGGTGGCCTGGACCCGAATGGCAGCGGGACGCAAAAAGGGGGAGTCGGCACAATTTTCAGGGGTTTTTATCTCAAGCAAGGACGAAGGATTTAGGAGCCTTTTGTTTTTTGGAGGTTAATTTTTGTTTTGGGGTTTGCACCAGAAACCCCACACAGCTTCTATCATCAAAAAAACAAATTGGTCTCTCAAAAATTTGCAAAAATTTCTTAGTCTTGTTTTCCCCCATTTTCTTTACCCCCGATTCTCTAAATCCCCCTGGTCCAGTTTAATTTGGGGGGAATAGACGGGAAAGGGTAGCCTTCTGTTGGATATGCCACAGTGTGTATGACCCCCCAGCGACCCCACCCCCCTTCTAGCAGGGGGCATGTTAATCTAGCTCTACTAAAACAGTCACCTTGTGGCCGGCTTTAGCTCATACTCTTCGCTATTACAGCTTCATCCAGGCTGCATTGGAGAACTTGAGTAATATTGTGAATGATTCATAATAATCCTATTATTATTATAAGAATGGATTAATAATTTTCCCTTTATTTCCTATGGGAAAAGTTCATTTGGTATAAGTCCAGTTTGTTATAAGTCCAAGGGTCTGGAGCAGATTAATGACTTGTAGCAAGGTACCACAGTATGTTATTTGTAACCTTGAAGCTTAAAGCACCTCAACTAACTCATTGTGAGTTTTGCCTTTTAAAGGATTGATTTTTCCCCTATTTTTTTTTTCCTTTTTTATGCCATCTCCCGAAATTTGGTGGTCATGGTAGGTCACCCACAAAAACCCAAAACTAACCCCTTTTTAGATCACTTTTTTTTTTTCTAGGGTTTAAACCCTACCCCCACTCATTTGGGCTCCTCTTACATGCGACCTTGGGCTCCACTAAAAAACTGTTGCAGTAAAATGATTGGATTTTTGTTTATAAATCTTTTTGAACCCTTTTTAATTTTTTTTTCATTGGGAAACTGTAAATTTTCGGGCAATTAATTTTGGGAAATTTAAGCAATTTTAACATGACTCACAGGAGACATTGACTCTATTAAGACTTCCTTGTGTTAATAATCTATGTCCTATATTTTATCTAGGATAAGGATGAGTCAAAAGCTGCAATGTCTTAAAATAAATATAAGGAAACATGTCATGTATAATGCTTATAATAAGCATTAATTTCTGGGGAAAAAATCAGCAAATCCTTTTCCCCGAGTTACATGTTATGCACTAAATTTAAAAAGTATTACAAAAATGATCTGTAGACCCATCATGGGTTTTGGGGGCCCCCCAAGTCGAAAGATATATGTTTGGGCCCCAAAAATACATTTTCTCACAAAGTTAGTACACCCCTTTAAATTCAAATTGCCTTGGGGGAAAAAAGTGAGTTCAACCAAAAATGAAGAATGACAAATTAGGCACAGTTTGCCATTTTTCCTCCATGGTGTTATTATCTGACTTATTAGTGTACCCAAAGGGTTCAATGTTTAATGCGGGAGGGAGGTGTGTTAAAAATTTTGGGTTTCATCGCTTCCCCACTCCCCTTAACTGGTCACTGGAAGTTCAACATGGCACCCCATGGCAAAGAACTGTCTGGGGTTCTGAAAAAAAGAACACCCTGAAACTGAACTGCAGCATGGTGGCCAAGACCATACAATGGTTTTTAAAAAAAAGGGTTTCCAAATTTAAAAAACAGCCCTTGCCATGGGCAAACCCAAAAAAATTGAGTGCACAGCTAGGTCAATCCGAAATTAGCTTTACAAAATGGATATTTGAGTGTTTCCCGATTCTCCCTAGGGTTTAAAAGGGGTGGGGGTCAGGGTTTAGACTATATGCCCTTTGACTGCATCCCAAAATTTGGTTTTGCATGGGTTGGGCGTCCCAGAAAGACGCCTTTCTAAAGATAAGTACAAAAAAGCCTTTCAAAAAGTTTTTCTGAAGACAAAAGCCCAAAGGAAAAAGGTTTTCTAGAACCATTTTCCTGTTTTCTGTGAGACCAAGATAAAAGTAAATTTGGTTTTAGATGGGTTTTCTGAGTATGTGGCAGCAACTTGGTGAGGGTACAAAGACAATTTGCTTGTTTTCAGTCAAACGTGGTGGGGGGGGGTGTCATGGGTTTTGGGGGTGTATGACTGCTGCTGGCCCCGTGGGGAGTACAGTTCATTGAGGGAACCATGAATGCCAATTTAAATACTGTGGGCATATTTAAAAGAAACATTAAACCCCTTTCCCTTTTGAAATGGGCTGAGGGGGAGTTTTCTAAAATGA
Source organism: Phyllomedusa bahiana (assembly GCA_025379985.1). Lineage (NCBI taxonomy): Eukaryota > Metazoa > Chordata > Amphibia > Anura > Hylidae > Phyllomedusa > Phyllomedusa bahiana. The sequence continues at coordinate 19,097 of JAODAL010028764.1, read as the reverse complement.
AAAAAGCCCAGCACACCCTTCCCAGATGACCATCCCCTTTCCCAAAAAAAATTAGGTTAAAGGTGCTGGAAATGGCCCAAAGGGTGTTTCTAGACCCCAAACCCTATTAAGCATTCGTGGGCCATCTTCAAACGGAAGATGGAGGAGCTCAAGGTCTCTAACATTCATTAGGTCCATGATGTCCGGATGGAAAAAGGGGGAGGGAAAGGGTTCAAATTGGGTGTAAAATTTTCACGCTTTTGTGAAAATCTATGTTAAGGCGTGTGGGAAAAAAAAATGGTGGGGCCCCAACCCAAAAAATTGACACTTTTGGAAAAATTTATTAATTTTCACTTGGGGTTTTACCCCACCGTTGCCCGCGATTTAGACATTGGGCGGCTGTGTGTTCGTTTTTTTGAGGGCATACAAAAAATTTTTCACTGTTATACAAGCCCGTTTTCCTTGTAACCAAAAATGTTATTTTCAGTGTTTTCCATAAAAATAAAAATACTGAAAGGTTGGGAAACAAAATTTAAAGGGTGGTTTTTTGGGGGGTTAATTTTACCCGTAATTTTTAAAAAGGTTTTAAAACTTTAATATTTTTTTAAAATCCCCTTTTTTTTTTTAATTTTGGGGGGGAAAAAACTTGGAACAATTCTAAGGTATTCACCAGCTATATTGACTATTAATGTTATTGATATATTTCTCAGGGGTTGAGTACATCCAGTAGATATAGATGGTTTTTGTATTTGTTATGCTGTAGGTTTTAATTTTTTTTTTTTCATCTTCAATAAAAATTTTTTTTGCAAGTGTGTATAAACTGAATAAGGCAGTGTGGATGCCTACTTTTATATTCATATTTATTATGTGTTTTAGAAACTTTCCAGACACCTCATTTAACAAAAGGGAGTGGGCACAGAAGCTTAATTTTCCTGCAATAAGTGGCATAAAGTAAGCCAACTAACAAAAGGTGTAATGTTAGACTACACAGTCTAAACATGCGGAAGATTCATCAACACGTGAAGCATTTCTATGTCTATTCTAAGTTTACTCTAAGTATAAGTCACCATGGGCATAACTATAGCCATAGCAGGCATAGCAGCTTCTATGGGGCCTAAAGGCCTGAGGAGTCCATTCAGGCCCAAGAACATTGGAGGGTAAAATGATTTGGTTGCTTTTTAAGGTCTGGCAGAACTTTGGGGGTTCTCTAATGTAGATACTTCTAATATTTATATTATTTAATTATTGCTTTTATGCTGTTGTTTTAGTTTTTGTTCATTAATTGCTAAAAACCCTTTCAATTTTGCTATGTGGCCCTATGGATTCTAGCTATACCCCTGTCAGACAGAATTGATCATTTTGCCCCAATGGCCCTCATTTACTAAAACTGTCTAGCAGTAACACTGTCTTTGTTGCCCATAGCAATCAATCAGAGCCCATAGCAACCAATCAGAGCTCAGCTTTCATTTTATATAGTGCTCTGGAAAACTGAAAGCTGGGCTATCATTGGTTGCTATGGGCAACCAAGAAAGTCTTACTGCTAGACAGTTTTGATCAAAGAGGCCCAGTGCTTATAAGTGGCATACCTCTTAACTTTTTGGATGTTCAAATAGGGACTCTTGGGGTATGTTCAGTAAAAACAAGTAAAAATAAGTAAAAAATGCACCAAAAACCGATTTCTCCATTGATTCCTATGGGTATTTTCAGCTTTGAAAATCTTCTTTTTTAGCAATCAAAACAGTGTTCAAATAAACACAGGAAACACGCAGAAAAAACTTGTCATGTGTGAACTCCAACAATGTTTTAACTTATGAATCTATGAACATGAACTTCTGTGTTTTGTAGACTTTTTGATGCTGTTTTGGGTGTTGAAACGCTAGGATATGATCTTCTTAATCAGCCGTTTGATCATACACTTATAGGTCCATTAGAGAAATATATATTTAGTTCATGTATACAGATACACTTCTGTAGGTTTCTTTTAAAAATAGCACAAAATTAACTAAAAGCAGACATTTGCATAATTCAAATTAGAACAAAGTAATATATAAATTATAATATATAATTATAATATTTATAATATATAAATTATAGTCTAATAGGGAGAGACATTTAAAGACATGTTCCCACCATAGACTTTGGCGGTATATCAAAGCCTTGATCAGCCTTGGGAACGGGACTCAAAAGTGTTGGCTCAGAATGAAAAGCCGGTCACAATTATGCAAGACTCTCTATTCCTCTCTATGGGAGTTCTGAGTACAGATGAGCGGTATATTCGGCAGTACAAAAGACTCCCATAGAACAGAATAGAGAGTTGTGTGCCAGCACAACCAGATCTCCATCCTGAGTCGACAATTTCTGGGGGCCCATTGCAAAGATAGATGTGGGTCCCAGAGGTGGGAATGGCACCTATCAGGCTTTGATGGCACATTCTATCAAAATGCCATCAAAGTCTATGGTGGAACATCCCTTTAATGAGTAAAAAAAGAGACTGTCCCTCCAAAAGAGGGACACTTGGGAGGTATGTAAGTGGCGCACTTCTATTATAAATATCTTATGTGTTACTTGTGCTAGTTTTGTAGCACATATCACAGCTACATTCTTCCACATTATGTCTGATATATCTACTTCAGTGTTTGACACAATTTTTATTTTTTTTGCAAGGTTTGCTTGAAATTCAATGATTTGCTGTGTGTGGAGTTTTTCTTTTTATTAATGTTTACTTTTTACATTTTTTTACTTTGTGATAGAGTTAAAGATAGTTTTTTATTAGAAATACATTGAAATATACATTGAATATAAAAACACACTATATTAGTGAGATAAACTGTTTAGACATTTCAGCATTTATCTTTGGTGAGATTGTATAGATTATTTTTATCTTACCGCCATCTTGTGGCTGGAAAAGAACCTTTCTGATTTAAGAAATTGGATTGCATTATGAATGAACTTTCATTTAAGATGGTTACTTGTTTTATTTGATTTTTTTGATTGACAATTTTCAATGAATTTTTAAGAAATAGATTAAATTGTACATTGTGCACAAATCCAAAAATGAGAGTTTAACCATTTCTGATCCAGGGTAATTTGCATCTTAAGGCCTCGTTCACACGGCTTATTTGGGCACGGATTGGCGCCGTACTCCGCGCCGGATTTGCGCTGCAGTACGGCGCCAATCCGTCGGAGTCATTACGGTAATCCACTGCTCTCATAGAGAACAGTGGATTCCGTCGCTCCACCCCGCTCGGTGAATCCGCCGCGGGGGGAGAAAGTGACATGCACATTATTTACGGCGCGGACGCGCCGTAAACAATGCATTGTCTATGGGGCCGGGAGCGGCGCCCCCGCTGCGCTCCGGCGCCGCCCCCGTCCCGCCCCTTATTCACGGCGGATTTGTGAGCTCAATACGGCTCACAAATCCGTCGGGAATAAGCCGTGTGAACACGGCCTAACTATCAGGTTTGTTTTGTATGTTTTAGTTTAAGGCCCTGTTCACTTCTGTGTTGGAGGTTTAATTTAGATCCTCTGATGCAGATTGGGGCCAATATGCAAGAAAGAATAGCGCAGCATGCAGCACTGTTTTTTTTGTCAAAATGACGGACACCGTTATGGAAATCTGACGGACCCTGTTGTATTCAGTGAAGTCCTATGAGCGCTATTGTGGTCCTTAAAGGGGTTTTGGCACTTGTCAAAGTCCCCTGTGGATGCCGGCTCATACCTCACCACGAGCCTGCCGCACTTGCGCAGTTCTCCCTGTTCTCTGCTACAGCAGGTCCAAATGCAGTTGAGCAGGTATACTTAGTTATAATCGCAACCCCCATAGACATGAGAGGGGGAGAGCTATGCAAGCGCAGCATTCTCCCCATTCTCTGAGGCCGGCTCTTGGCGAGCGACTTTGCCAAGTGGAAAAACCCCTTTAATCCCTTAAGTTCTAAGCATTTTTTTTTTTTTCATTTTTCATTTTTCCTCCCTGTCTTCCAAGAGCCATAACCTTTTAATTTTTCCTTCTACATAGAAATATGAGAGATTATTTTTTGTGGGATAAAATGTACTTTGTAATGGTCCATTGACCATACCATATAATGTACTGGGAATTCTGAAAGAAATTGTAAGTGGGGTGGAATGTGAAAGAAAACCTTCTTGTACAATTTTTGTGGCGGTTTTGTTTTTATGGCGTTCACTCTTCGGTATAAATGATGTGTTATCTGTATTCTGCAGGTTGGTATATCTAGGGTTTTCATTATGTTTTAGTACTTTTCAAAAATATAAAAAATCTCTATTTTTTAACTTTGCACTGCAGCACCAATTTCTGCGAACAATAACTTTTTTGTTCTTCCCCCTTTGTACCTGAACCAAGGAACATTTTTTGCGTATTGAAGTGTACTTTTTATTGGTACCATTTTGGAATACGTGCAACTTTTTGATTACTATTTATTCAAATTTTTTGGGGACACAAAATGAACAAAAGAATCGCAGTTTGACATTGACTTTATGGAAAAGTTTTCTCTTGTATGGTATTTACCAAACAGGATAAATGATGTTCTATTTTAATAGAGCAGACTTTTACGGATGCAGTGATACCAGTTATGTGCTACTTTTTTATTTTTTCTATTTTTCTATCTATAAAATTACAAAAGAGTAGTCCCCCTTAGGTACTTGACCATTAGTAGGCGTGATTGCTTTTACATCCTTCTGCATTATATACATACTGAAGAAGGGTGTACAAAGATGGTGCTGCTATGACTTTCATAAGATGGCAGCCATGAAAGTCTTCATTAGGCTTCTGGCTGCTGTAGCAACCGATCATTCTAATTACTCATTCATTTAGAGTCTGTGGCTGCGATCTAAATTGGTAAGCAGCAGAGATCAGAGCCAGCTCTGATCTATGCTGTTCCTGGAGTCAGCTTTATGTAAAAGCTGGCAGCCACTGTTACTCCCTTAGGGCCAGTTCACACGGCTTATTGCCAGCGTAATTGCGGGGGCCCCCGCCGTGCAGCGGGGGCGGGGCGGCGGCAGCTCACCGGCCCCATAGACATTCATTATTCACGGCGCGTACACACCGTAAATAATTGACATGTCCCTTTCTCCCCGTATTCACTGAGCGGGAAGATGAGACGGAATCCATAGTTCTCTATGAGAACTGTGGATTACCGTAATGCCTGGGACGGATTTCAGCTGTATTGGAGCGCAAATACGGCCGGCAATATGGCTGAAATCCTTCCCAAAATAAGCCATGTGAACGAGCCCTTAGCATCGCCATGATGTACTAAAATGCCTTAATGGATTAAGGGGTTAATGAAATTGATCTGGTGCCAGTTCTGCAACGGAGCCTCTGAACAGACCTTCTAATGTAAATGTGAATCTTGCCTAACAGCTACAATATTTTTATTTTTTGGACTATCAATGGGAGCTGTACTACCTTTTTGGTGGAACTAATACTGCTTGGTTTTTATCCACATTTTTTTTTCTTACAATGAGGATACTCATTTGTAAAAATTCTAGCGCATTTTCCTTTTTAATGTGGGTATATGTCTGCTGTATGTAAAAATGGAGTTTCACTAATATTCTGTTGTAACTTCCATTAGAATGAAGAAATCTGAACCTAAAACAATACACTACATACCGTGACATAAGTGCAATTGATTACATTTCATGTAATCATGCTCCATCTTCCTGAACATATTGGCACCGTATTGGGGGATTTGGAAATGAACACCTCACCTTGCCTACAAAACAGGTGTAAGACCTGCAGGCACATCCACACTGCTGACAGTCTACCTGTCCCACAGTCACAACAGGTGCACAAAATTAGGGGGACATTTTCCTGCAGGCCTTCCAATGTGGTGTACCTGATTATGTGTGTGCAATTTCCCACCACAGGGAAAGAGAGGGAAAGGGGGGGAAAGAGGGAAGAGATTCAGTCAGAGCATGAACTCACACAGAGTCACCATTAATAACAGCAGAACAGATCTCCCTGTGGCCGCACATTGTTGAAGATAATCATGTTGTGGTTTTAACCCTTTAAGGACCCGTCGTTTTTTTTTGGGTGACACGTTCGTTTTTCCCTCCTCGCCTTCTGAAAGACATAAATTTTTTATTTTTCCACCTACATAGACACATGAGGGCTTTTATTTTGCGGGACAAGATGTACTTTCTAATGGTGTTATTCACTATACTATAGAATATACTGGGGAAACCGCAAAAAAATTCCAAGTGGGACAAATTGTGAAAAAAAACATATTTTCGCCATGTTATCTGTATTCTACAAGTTCTTACGCATCCAGCAATACCAAACATGTAGGGTTTCAGTTATGTTTTGGTACCGTAAAAAAATTCCAAAATTTTCTAATTGTGAAATTTGCGCCATGGCGACATTTTTTGCGACCAATAACTTTTTTGTACTAACACATACGGACGTCAGTGAGGGGGCATTTTTTGATGTCTGAATTGTTCTTTTTATCGCTAACAGTTTGGAATGCATGCAACTTTTTTGATCATTTTTATTCCATTTTTTGAGTGACGTAAAATGACCAAAAAACGCAATTTTGGCGTTTGGAATTTTTTTTCTTCTACAGTGTTCAGCGTACGGGATAAATGATGTTAAATTTTTATAGATCAGACTTTTTCGGACGCGGCAATACCAAATATGTGTAACTTTTTTATTATTTTAATGATTTTATTTGTAAAATGGGGAAAGGGGGGTGATTTGAACTTTTAATACTTTTTTTTTTCTTGTACTTTAAAACTTTTTTTTTTTTTTAATGTAACATTTAGTCCCCCTATGTTGCTTGACCACTAGGGGTCGCGATTGTTAATACAGCCTAATGCATTGCATAGGCAATGCATTAGGGTGTACAAAGATGGCGGTTTCCCCACTTCCTGTCTACGGCCGGAAGTGGGGCAAACTGGGAAATGTAAGTGACGGGAGCCTTCACAGGGCTCCCCACCGCCGTGTCCGCTCGTCGGATCGGCGCAGCATAGCTGCGCTGATGCCGATGACCGCAACGATCGGTGCGCGGCACCAATCGTCATTCAGTCAGACGCCGCGGCCATCTTTGCCACGGTGTCTGACAGGTTAAACAGCGCCAGCGGACGGAGCCACCTGCTGGCGCTGTTACTGCCGGGTGTTAGCGGCGATCAGCCGCTAACACCCGGCGGCTGTGCGGGGGGGTCGCGGAGCGATCCCCCTGCAAAGCCCCTTAGCGGCCCTGGGACGTACTCATACGTCCAGGGTCGTTAAGGGGTTAATGGGACATTTTAAGACACAGAGGGAGAGAAAGGAATGGGAATATAAGTTGATGCAAGCATTTCAAACTCTGTAATTTGGACTTAATATTCATGCCAGCTTCATGTCACACTATGTATGAACTGTGAGGGTCACAAATCACCACCTGATTGTAAACAGATAACAGCAAGAATTACTGACCCCTCCGTCATGCCTCATAAGTTTCCAGATTGTTTATTTCTTGACCTGTTGTAAATAACTTCTCTACTTATATTGCATTTTGTTATTTTAAAGATTTTAGGATCCTTCAAAGGTCTATATATTTTGTGTATAAAAAGTCTGTAAATTTTCAGTATTTTGTATAACATCATGTCTGAAGAAGAGAGCTAGTACTCTCGAAAGCTTATAATCAAATATACTCAGTCTCTAAAAGCTATAACCTGATTTCTTCACTCTTCTACTACTTTCTATGGCTAACACGGTACAACATTATACTACAACTGTCATGTGAACAAAACTGTTGAGGGTATGCTATGAAAATCATATTTCTACCTAAATTCACTATGATATTGCTGACCCAACAGATATGCACCATGTTGACTGAGTGAATGGATACACTAATCTACACCCAGAGGTTGCACCCGAATGTTTAATGTTGGCACCTACCTAATTGCACCCATGTGGGGACATCCTGGACTATTCGGGGCTTGCTGAGTAGCACATTGCATATTGTTTCATTTAGATTGCTTCATCCTTGCAAGAGTTATTACAAAATATTTGGGACCTCTTTTGATTGAATCTCAATCACTGTATTTGGCTTTTTGTCTTTGTATTGTACCACTTTACTTTGAAGGTCAGAAGAGACCAGCAGTGCCGCTCAGTTACTCGCATCCCAATGATTAGAAAGAAGATAGTTCCAGTCAAATGTGATTCTCTCTTGGATGTGTGACAGCCTTTAACAACTGCCAGCAACCGGAAATTTGACTGCAAATCGCTCAAAAAGTCATACTGGAGGCATGCTGCAGGTCTAAGCATCAGCAACTTAAATGGTTAATTATATGTATGTGCCCATTGAACACTTTTATATGGAGGAGGGAGATGCTTCTAGTTATAGTATATACAGTACATTATAAATAAAAGATTTCATTTAACATTGGGTCTTCATTTGGGCAGTATACATCCGGGTTTACATTTATTTGATTGTTGCCCTTATTTGCCATTGTAAGACATCCGATAAAAAAAGAAACATATTTTGGCTTCCATCTAAGGTATCCATCAGAGGTATATTTCAGGGAATTCTCCCCAACATATGTAGCCATTTGTCTGGTTCACACTGTTTTCTTTGGTTTGCAGTAGTTTTCAGTCTGTAGCTGAGCTCATCTTCTTGCTTGGCCATACTCTTCTGAGGAGTTTGTGAAACTTTAATCAAAAATACATTTAAAAAATGCTGTGTAAATCAATTATTTTCCTGCTCACATTCCTCCAGTGCAGGTTGGAAAATAAATACTGGATTCTGATTCTTTGTTATTGACAGCGGGCCCTTGCTAGAAAATACATTTTACAATTGACATCTATTTCATGGTCAGACTTTTTGAAGAATCACCAGCTGTGCTTATAGACCTGAGTGTATAATATATTCCTGGTGATCCGGGCTGAATCCCTGAAACTGAAGACACCCCCTCCATGTCCCTTGTATGGAGCTGTACTTAGAGCCATGATTTGCACCCTCTGTTGTACATGGAGTCACTGAAGTAATTCACTGGAAGAGAAATGGGAATCTTCTGTAGTTCCAGTTTTAACACTTGATTTTATAACATAACTCTATTAAAATGGACACTGGATGGCTCTTTTGTTGTTCTGGCATTAGTGATTGGGTGAGTGCATGCACTATTGATATTGACATGGCCACTGTCTACAAGAGCTCTGCATGGCAGACTAGTGAAATACTTTTGATATAGGCTGCATTTTGCACTCCATTTGCAGGTAGTACTATCACCAGGTGGTACTAGCACTGGGTGGTACTTGCAGCAAGTAGTACTAGCAGTGGGTGATACTTGCAGTGAATAGTACTTTCAGTAGGTGGTATTAGCAGTGGGTGTATCTAGCAGTGGGTGGTGCTTGCAACGGGTGATACTAGCTGTTGCAAGCACAACCAGAAATAGGTAACATTAGCATCTGTTTGTCTTGTCAAGTCTGGGTGGTTTAACTTATCTTTCTTAGAGTTAATATCAGTCAATCATATATGTATGATTATGGTGGCAGGTGAGCCCACTATTGGGAATGATACCTGTTAATAATACCTTTTGTGGTGCCCTGATATTAGCTGATATTGCGTGTACTTCCAAAGCTAATGTACTTCCAATGCTAATGTTTAAGATCTTTTGAGCGGTGGTGCTGGAAAACACATCTATGAATCCCATGGACAGCTAGGATAACCAACAACGATGTTCCTCATTAAACTTAAACTTCTCCATGGAAGACAAGATCACCAGATAGAAACTGATCTATTTGGATCATATGATGAGGATGAATTCACGAGGTAAACAAAGTCTACTCAGGATGGTTAATGGTAGTAGGAAACAGGGGAGACCAAAGGTCTGTTGGTTGGATTCTATTAAGAGCAACATGGGAATGAACATCAAGCCATTGAAAAAAGCTATGGAAAATAAAAAAGCATGGTGAAAATTGGCCTACAGAATATCCAAGGGTAGTCTGAATGAATAGCAGAAGAAATCTGAGGTCTTGACTGAGAAAAGATGCAATGCATTTAAGCTCCAGAAAATGCCAATATTCAGCAAGACAGATATAATAGTAATGATCATCACTTCTGTACATCTTTATTAGATTTAAAATAGACAACACTGATAAAATACAATACTTTAATAAAACACATATGTTTATTTGGTAGACAGAAGTAGCTGTCCTCTCCTCATAGAGAAGACAGAATCTTCTTTTATACACAACAACTGCAAAAAGAACAAAGACCCGTAAGTACACTCTTAAGACATTGAGAAAAAACAGGGAATAGTACTGAATGACAATCACAATCACCATTGGCCTAACTCCCATACATCATATATGTGCAGTTTTCCTAACCATAAAATGAGAGGAGATATTTGGTCTCTTTTGGTTACTGAACGGCAGTGTTTCGATCACAGAGACATATTAAAAATCATTAGTTAATCTTCAAGGTAAATGGCATATTTCTATTGATTGTGCTCTAGACAGCGATTTTTCATAAAAAGTATATTGGTCCAAAAATCTGTAATAAGCCATTTTCACAATAACAACATTGAATAATACAAGAGTACTAAAAATAAAACTCATCTCAATAATATATTGTACAAAGCTTATACAGCAACACAGGTTGAACTGCAACACTATACACAACCTCAATCTGAGGTGACGAGACAGTAATATTAAATATAGGAAAGGCAACACAGTTACAGACAAATTTGTTTCTTTTTCTTAATTCACATCTGCGTGACATAAGACCAACACCACATATGTGTGCAAAAGCAGAACCACACATTGCACTCTATTTTTTAAATTAAAGGTACTGTATAATAACTCAACACTGATGGGATCTGTTTTCTGGAGAATAAAAAGTGTCCTGGTGAATGTGACTTGAGAAATGACAGCAGGGACATAGTGATGATGATAAAGATTGAGCATTAGTAATACAGTGGATCTAAAAATGATTTGACTAATAGGTAGTTAGAGTTGTCTAGTAGTAGTTGTCTTAAGTTATGATAATAAAATTAAAATAACAACTATAACTCATATATATTAATATTAATAATGGTTTGATAATACTTGTAAAATAATAATAATAAACAACTAGGGCGACATGTATGAACGGGGCTGCACCAGAAATCTGCCGTCTTTTCAGCCCGAAATGTAGCGCACTCCAATATCAGGTGCATTACAGAGCGCCTTGAGCACTTTGTAAGGCGTCTGAGATTGGGGGCGTGCTGGAGGCATCGCACTACAACCGTACGAAGCTATACATTTATAGCTTCAGTATGGCAAATCCAGGCGCATTACTACTGGAACAGGTAGAGCACTTTAAAATTGGTTTACCTGAGCCAGAAGTGTCGCTTTGTAGCTAAAAAGCACTAAATCTATGACCCACAGTAGAACAGGTTCATAGATTCAGGCGTATTCTACGCTACTAATGCGCGCAAAAAAATGGCGCCTGGCACCAAAAATAATACATGTTTACCCTAGTGTTGCTTGAATAGGTCCCTGTTTAGTGTTTTACTGGCTCGACCAAACGTGAAACAATTCAAGCTTGGAATGTCTCCAATTTCTTTCTCTAACCCTATCTTTATCCCTTACCATCTTTATAGTAAAATCCATAACTATAAATTGGAGTTAGGATTTTTAGGGGTTAACTTACCTTTCCTTGGCGCTCCCAGTCCCAATGTAGTCACTTCACTTCTGGTGTGACATCTGATATTCTATCTATGTTACCACAACATAGACCCTATGGTATGGTAACCAGAAGTGATATCAGATAGGATGTTGGATATCGCACTGAAAATGAAATTACATTGGCTGTGCTGTGGGACTGTGAGCACCTAGGGAACAGTAACTTAACCCTAATTCTAATTTAGAGTTAAGGTTATGGTTTAGGATCGGGATTTTTTTTCACGAGTTCGGTTGAACCAGTGAAGGTAAGGTAAAAATAAGTTAACCCTTCAAACCCTACAGGAAAACCTAACCCCAATTTAGGGTTAGGGTACATTTCTTAGTGATTTTCACCAAAGTTTAATTCAGTCCAATCCAATTAAAATTGCTTCTATTAGGGTTGAATTTGAAAGCGACCCAAATCCGAAGTGCATGTTAAAAATGATCATTTTATTATTATTATTATTATTATTATTATTATATTATTATTATTATTATTATTATTATTATTATTATTATTATTATGTTACAATAATATTATTATTATTATTTTATTAATAACGTCCTACTTTTCATTCACTTTTACTTTTATAGAGACTGAATGAGATGACTGCCATTCTGATCGCCAATTTCTTTTAAGTGTTTTAACCAAAAAGTTTACAAAAATACAAAAATACTTCTTTTTTTACCCCATTAAAACACAGCCTAGTTTAAGTTCTAAGGACAATTTTTTTTCTTCTTTTTTTCATCATCACATTCTGAAAGCCATAACTCAGACATTTTAATGTCTTTATGAAAGATATCAGTAAAAATAGAGCTCAACTTAAAAGCACAATAATACATATTGTAAAAAGTACACCACACAATTATCTAAAACATCCAGGAATACACAACAGAAAGGAGTTTTGTAAAATAATTAAAAAAAATTTTTTATGAATTTACGTACCAGAATTTCTTAAAATTTTAAAAACCGCTGTTTAAATTGCTACTAGCTTAAATAGCTTCTGGTCTGATTTTTTTTTTTAACTTTCTAATCCTTTGAATTAAGCGTTTGCAGAATCATGGTTCAACTATGCAGAGCTATACATGATTAATATGAGTCTTAGTGTATGTAGTGTTTCCAATTCCTTCTTTGCTGCAGCACATAGAGAATACATATAACGTTCAACAAAGGGAAGTAACCATCACCATCCAACCGTGGTTTTATACAGAGAGAAAAGAAATAGCAAAATTAACAGCAATCAGCTGAAATTAGTTGTATTCACAAGCTTGGTCTGGCTTTTGTCGATCATGAAAAGAAAATTGATGTGGGGGGAAGGGATAAAGGGGCTGTGAAATGAGCAATGCTTATGCCACCTTAATTCATTTGAACATAAATAAGATCCTATAAAACACAGATGTTCATGCACACAAATGGATCAAACCATATATGGCAACATTTCAATACAGACCGTGTATAATGTAGACATTTAAAAAATGTGCACCCTATTATACCACATTAATAGAGAATAATAGCAGAAGAAAGCAATGTATTCAATGTAATTATTTCAATATTTTCTGTCCTATTAATATAATACTTATTTCACTAAATCACTGTAAAACATATAGAAGAAATTCAATCATTTCATATAAGACATTTATGAGACACAGTAAAGAACAAAGTCATAGGTCAAGTATTGGTGACAGTGCATAATGATTGTGCGTCTTACAGTGCTACAAGGATCATTTATACAGAAAGTGCATTGTCATTACATGGGCTCACCCAGGACTGCTTACAACAGATATCACTGGACCGAAAGCCATGCATCAACTTTATCATTCTATTCATACAGCGGACACTATCGCTAAAACATTAAAGGTCGGTAACTCGTTTTTTTTGGCTCCCTAAGCATTCAGCCTCAGTAAGCGGGTGCCTATATTAACAAGCTTGAGCATCCTAATGTCTGCACAAATATAGCAATGTAAAGGGAACCTGTCCAATTTAAAATTCAGTCTAATCTATAGGCACCATGTTTAATAGCTTAATGAACTGAACAGAGTTATATATGTTTTTGTGGACTCACACTATACGCTGATCTACTGCTTCTCAGCAAAAATAACTTTTTATTTTTTTACATTTCTGGTCATTCTGGGCTCAGGACTTAGGAGTCCAGGGGTGGACTCTACAGGATTGTCAACTAACTCTGTATGTACACTTCAATAAATTCTGTCCATCACTGAGCAGGACCACCCACTGTGGTTCTAATTCCAAATGAGCAAAGGTTGAAATTAATCAATTAATAGTTCTGCTGAAATGTTCCCTACAGAAAAATACTGGGAAGGTTAACATCAATTTGCTATTCCAACCCCATACATACATTTGGTTTTCTACCCCAATCCTAACTGGAGAAAAATTTAGCCCACTGAGGAATGGCACTTGATGGTCCTTGGAGAAACGCATCTGGATGAATTTTTTATATGTTTTTTTGACACTACAATTCTACATAGGGCTTTAATAGGAGTGTAAGGGGTATGTTTGTTGGGGTCGCTCTTTTCAGGGTGGTTATCTCACTAAGGGACAGAATAGATCCTATATATTGTAGGGTAAGATTTTTGATATTAAATAAATGCACATTCTGGATCCCAGTTTGGAATTTGGACAAACTAATGCCACATGATATAAAATGGATCAATGTGACCCGGGACCAAGGAGATGTCTAAAGGAGGTGGTGAGTCCGTTCCAATTAATATTAGATAGTTTTCCTATTTCAAGGACATGTTGTACTGTGGATTTTAATTGATTTACTAAAAGGTAGACGTTAAAGTTAAAAGTTAGTTTAGAAAAAAGTTTTTTTTGGTTTAGAGAAGCCCACAGAAACATACATTAATCTGTAAAGTTCATCTTGCTCTAAAGCACAGTGTCTTTAGAGCATGGTGTATATTGAACTGCATTGGACTTTCACCATGAGGGTTCACTTAAAAGTAAATAGCCACTAGTTTCATATCTCCTGTGTGGACACTGAAATAAATGTGTCTGCGACCATAGCAACTTATGAGCTTATACTGTCATAGCAGTATATTGTTTTGCTATTGAATTCAATGCATAACAATACGCAGTTAACTCTTCAGCTCCCCCAAGTGGTGACTGATGTTAGGCAGAAATTTCTACAACAATGGAGGCGACTCAAAGCCTTATATCAGAACTAAAAATAGCGCTCAAGGGTGTATGTTCCCTTTAAAGTACTTGCTGAGAGCTTACAACTCCATGCTGGGTAGTTATCACTCGGTTAAGCCTACTTTTGGCAAGTCTTATGAATCATAAAGACTTATGATAGATGTTTTTGTCAACTCCAGTTCAGCAGATGCTCCTACTGGTCATAGCAGAAAGAAATGCTTTATTAATTTCAAATATTAATTGTTGTAACATGGAGATGGGGAAATAAAGTTTGCATTGCGTTATTTTTTAGTAAATATTTTTATTTTTCACTGTCATTAGGATGTGTCTTGGAAAACGGTATTCTTACTGAGAAGTTCTACCACATATGTTTTCAGGTCCATTAGAGCCCTCCAGGATTGCACAAAAGCATCTGAAATAACATAGCATAAAATAATCTCTGATATAACCTTAGCACTAATATCGGTGATTGTGGCTGTGGGGAAAGAGGGTTTATTTTTGTCTCATCTTTTAATGAATTATATAAATATAGATCTCTATTGACTGCTATAATGGTACGTCATAGAAGGGAGGTCATTACTGCGTCTTCATCTAGTTGTGTCCATGTGATGAGATTTAGTATACAGCTGTAATCCAATCGCTTAGAGTAAACTGTTCTTGCCACTTGGCTATTTGAAATGGCAATTGCTAAAACCAACAATGACACCACAAGGAAGATAGCCTGTGAGCTGACACAGGATACCATAGTATGTATTCCAAGCTACCTGTGTTACACAGCTATCATAAAGTTCTTAAGAATGATCTTTTCATACCCCATTTACCCCACAAATACAATCCCTTTGTTCTGTATTCGAGACATACAGAACAAAGGTACAGGTATCTCCTGCAAAGTTTCCCTGCAAAGTGGTTGTCCAGGATAATTAATGGGGTTCTTCACTAAAAAACAAAACAAACAGACTGATACTTACCTACCTGTCCCCCACCACTGCTACTCTGGGGGTTGCCAGCAATCCGCTCCTCTTGACTTCCGAGTTCTTGTCCCAATACGCTGGAGAGGCTCCTGCTCCATTGTAAGTGAATGGAGTTTGAGCCCTTTCTCTGTGTTGGGATGAGATCGTTGGCAAGCTCAAGAAAGGCAGCGGCGGGGCATTGGTGGGTAAGTAACATTTTTCTTTCTTTTTTACCCTGGACTTATAGTCATGTACTATGTTTTAGTGGATAACCCCTTTCATAAAGGTCTACATTTCTCCAGAAACAGCATCCTTGTTGTCCATGGGTTGTGTCCATAATTACAGCTTTTTTCTGTTGAAGGTATTGAGACTAAGCTGCAATAACAGACACAGACCATGGACATTAGACTTTTCTTTAGAAAAAATACTTATGGCAACAATAAATCTTTTTTTTAAAAATTTCAACTTTACTTCTTTCATAGAAAATATAAAACATTACATAGCCTCTTGGGCTTACTCGGTGCAGCAGCTCCACTCCTCTACATACCTTCATGGGATTCTGAACTTTTATCACAAATTGGATGAGCGTTGTTCTACTACCCTTCGCAGGATAAAAATGTGCGGTAAGCCCAAGAGGCTATGTAATGTTTTATATTTTCTATGAAAGAAGTAAAATTGAAATTTGTAAAAAAAGATTGTTGCCATAAGTATTTTTTCTAAAGTATTTATGTGGCGGGAATTGGAGATTCCTGAATTGGCAACTGAGACATACCCTGAGAATAAGGGATTACATTATCTATACATTAAACTTTTCTTCTCATTCTGGATAACCACCTTAAAAGCAAATTTTTTTTTTACTACTGTTTTAGTGAGAAATCCTCCCTGCTATTTTTAGTCTATAATTTCTCTGAGCACTAGTACAATTTCTGACTAAACATTCTCATTCATTAGGTTATTGGTAAATAGACCCTAATTTGATTGTTAGGACATATTGGGGAGATTTTCGATACATGACATATAACGTTTACAGCAGATTCTTCTAAGTTTCATACTTAAAACTAAATCAGTACTTGGTTGACCACCAACATATGGACTACATGGGTTAAGTATGCAAAACCTTTTCTTGAAGGATCTTATCAATAAACAATACCATCTATTTCGGTCACTGACAATTTGCCTAGTTTTGTAACCCATACAAAATAAAATCTTTATTTTATAAAATAGGATCTTTATAGTATATATATACTCTTCTGGAAAATTATATGTCTTTACATATATCAAATGTTAATTAGAAATTCCATCTTGATACTATGAAAGGCAATGCATATACTATATGGTAAATTGTGTATCAATGCCTTTGGATGTACAGTATGACATTGACTGTTTTTGCTAAAGTTGGCACATTCACATAAAGAAGCAATCATTTTGCTTAGCACATGAATAGGTACACTTGATACCCTTTCCCTAGACATCATTGCAAGTATTATGACTATTTAAGCAAGACTGGAAATGGAATAAATGCTTTTTGAATACAGCTATACTTAAGTTTTACAGCACAATATTGAATTACGTTGTAACGCACCACAAATAAATTCACACAGTTCTCACAACTCTACAGTGTACAGAGTTTCGACCAACCCAAAGAATCACTTTATAAATCTTGTCCAAGGCGTTCTATTTCTTCAATCAGGAAGTCAATGTCTTGGTGAGTTGCCGCTGGGTTTGAGATGACCATGCGGAAGAAATTGACCTTGTCTCCCAAGGGTTGGTAGCTGACCATTGTGGTTCCATACTCCATCATTCTGGCTTTAATCACTGGTGCTACCTAGAAACATACAGAAAAAAAGAGAAACAGAAAAACTTACATTCTTTTACAGTCAACCTTAGAAAATAGTTCTAAGGGCCCACCAGCTTTTCAGATGGAACATATTCAAGTATAATATACAAATGCAGCAAGTAAGCCAGTTCACCACTTCCCTGAATAGACATGCACGGACCCGCCTAGTCACAGCAAACATGTCCAGATTATAGCAAATCGATCCAGCAATTCCAATGAAATAGTTAAAAGTCCATTCTTTATTGGCAATCCATTAAAACAGCATATCAATGCGGCACAAAACTGGCACAAGAATGGATTTTTAACTATTTCATTGGAATTGCTGGATCGATTTGCTATAATATTCAAGTATAAGTCTGTTACCCTACATTAAAATCTTTCTTGTTATTGCTACTGAGCATACATGTGACTTATTATCTACGTTTAACAGAATATATGCATGTTCATCCACTTCTTATGTAAACTATCCTGTATTTATGTAACATGGCTGGACCATTGTAAACCAAGAACTTCTCACTCTTTGTCTCATCCATACACCTTTATAGATTGTAAGCTCTTGGGAGCTGATTTGTAAGTAGTATTTTTATAATGTAATGTTTGGTTTTGTCTTTACTTATACCCTCTACATTGTAAAGTGCTGCGGAATATGTTGGCGCTATATAAATAAAGATTATTAATATTATTATTATTATTCTGTTTCTGTAAGAAACAGACTTGATGTATCAGTAAGTTTCTATCAAGGGCTGTGCCACCATCTTCTCTGGCATCATATTTCATTTTCATCCAAATGCAAGTTGATTGCATAGTAGACATTCATCAAACATAAACCACATTAAAATGCTCAAGTAACATTGTATAGGTTCTAAGGGCAACATCTTTGAATTCGCATGCACCATATTTGTAACCTAGGGCCACATGTATGAAAACTGTCTAGGTCTAAAACTCACTTTGTTTCCCATAGCAACCAATCAGAGAGCCCCTCTTATTTCATATAGTGCTCTGAAAAAAATGAGAGGGGCACTCTGATTGGTTTCTATGGGCAACAAAGTGAGTTTTAGACCTAGACAGTTTTCATACATGTGGTCCTTAGTGCCCACACATCAGTTCTAAATAGATATAGAGGAGCGTTTAGTACGACAGCATGAATTAAAGTTTTATGTGCCATAACACTCACAATTGTCGAATAGATTGTTTTGCACCAAACTTTGTATGACAGTTTTGCACCAAACTTTGGAGCATTAAAATGTGTCATCAGGTGCCCACTGAGGCACATCATACATTTATAGAACTGGCAATATTCGGCAAAAAAATGGTGAAGGCAAATTCATAGATGTCACCCCAAGTTCTTCGCTTAAAGAGCACCTGTCAGCTCTTCTGGCTAACAACACTAACACCTTTGTCTGCCATAGACCACCAGGGATAGAGATATTAAGTCCTTCCCTAGCCTAGCCTGGCAGGGAAATTGACATCAACCCATTCCATTCCTCAGACCACCAAGGACGAAGACATTAACTTCATATCTGACCTATACCTCAGGGA